>JAOXJP010235072.1:0-10062 GCA_025762735.1 Platanus orientalis
ACTTTAGATATCATCGCCACATAACGGAAAGAAAATAGGTTGGAGATGTGTAGACAATTCACTTTCCTCCCATTCTAATGCATCCCACCATTTCTTCTCTCCTTTAATCTCTTCTATGGTGTATGTAAACTTAATGTCCATACAAAGATTCTTTAAATTCGGACAATTATAAATGCTCATCTGCTTTAATGAGTGCCAAAGGCCTTTTGAGAATCTAACCAATTTAGGTAGGTAGTGAAGTGTCAATCTCTTCAATCTTGGGAGTAAAATTGCATCACAACATAGTATCTCCTCTTCAACAATTATCTCTTTCATTGTCCGACAATCTTCAACCACCAACTCCTCCAAGTTAGAGAGATGCTGAAGCATGGATGGCACAAAAATGTAGCTCAACTTAGGGCATGTATGCAAGGTCAAAGATTTTAGCATACCAAGACTTCCTTGTGGCAAAGACCCCTGCCAAAGGCTACTCAAAGTCACAAGATAATTGATACTTAAGTACTCTAACAATGGTAGTACACTTGTTTGTGTCGCATTTGCACCATCCAAAATTGTACCAATCTCAGGACATTCACTTAACACACAAAGATGTAGACCACTCATACTTGTGACCCCAAATTCTGATAAACTATAGACCTTGCAATGATGATCTAAATAAAAAGCACTAGCATGAGTGAGCACTTCCAAAACCGTGTTAGGAATGGTGTCACCATTCACAAATCTCAAGCATCGTTCCTGTTTTTCATATTCCAAGTATACATCAAATGGGACCCTAGATACAAAGCGTTTGACATGATGGCCAACAATAAATCTGAACTTCCTTAAGCGTTGATCTTTCCATGATGGGCTTAGCTGGATAAAGCGCTCTAGAAGCTCCACTTCTGGAAAATAGAATTGAAGATAAGTCAACTTGTTCAAGCTGGCTACCTCCTCCAGAACAGTGTGTACACTCTTATTCCACCGCCAGTCCTCTGGTTCCACAGAAATGCTTAAATCTTCCAATAGAGGGAGCTTCGAAATTATTCCGAGTGAAATGAATTCACTGGGCAGTTTATTATTCTCTTCATAGTCAGTGCATCCATAAAATGACAGTTGCAAATACCTAAGATACATCAATTCTCCAATCTCATTAGGCAGATCGATAATCTCAGTGCCTAGGAGATCAAGCACCTGAAGATGCTTAAGTGCTCCAACTTCAGAAGGGAGCACAAACAAACGTTCACAATCACGTAGGATAAGTTCTTGAAGGTTAACGAGCTTGAAAAGTGAGGGAGGCAAGGCATTAATTCTGGTTTTAGATAGGTTTAGGACTTGAAGCAAAGGCATGTGTTCAAAAAATGACAAAGGTATCGTTTTCAGGCAGTAGTTTCTTTGGAGGAACAACCAAGAAAGCCTGGGGCACTTTGGACTTACAGGTAGCCTGGATAATTCATTATCCATCAAGAAGATCCACTCGACTTGTTCCCATTCCTCCTCCTCTGGTGGCAATGTTAGTCCAAGACCAACTCTTGACAAGACTACTGTCTCTATTCCAGAACAACCTCCACCTTCAGTGCCACGACTTAACCTTCCTTCAATATCTGATCAAAATCAATAAGATTAATATATAATACCATTCATCATCTATATAATACCATTCGCCTGAACATGCTTTTTCAATGTCAGATTGGAATCGACACCCAAAATTTTATTGTCAGGGATGCCGTTTCAATTTTAAGACTAAACTATCTAAATTACTATTCCAGGCAGGGGTAATGCATTACCTTCTGTGGTCGGCACCAATGTCAACTCTGTCTCAGGTAACGCTGTCTCTGATCGCGGCCAAGACACTACTGATTGCTGTGACCACCGTTCAGCTTCAGTGCTAATATCTGAGAATCCTCCTTCATTGCCTTCTGTCAGCACCAAATTTTGGTACTGGATGCCCACATCTTCCAGCACAGATTCCCCTTTCCCTTCAATAATCATAATTAAAATGAAAATAATAACAAACATAATAATGATGATGATTTAAATTTCAACAAAATTTCTGAAAATTTAGGATTTTATTTCATAAAGGACATAAAAAAAAAAAATTAAATGAAAACCCTAAATTGTAAAATAAATAAATAAAATGTAATGTTTCTTTTCAATTCAAATGTAAGAAGAGAAGATATTTCAAATTGGCCAACCAGATTCTCCTAAGTTTTTTTCACGAAGATTTGTCCCGCATAATAGAAAAAACGATTTTTTTTTTTTTTTTTTCTACTCAGAAATCTATGTTGATTCGGATGAAGAGGACAGGGGTTTCAACATTGGATTGAGACCCATGCCAGCCTGACGTTGAGAAGAAATAGTTTTACCTTCCCTTAATGGCACAGATAGCCACCGTTCGTTTTCTGTGCTGCTTTCGCTGCTTTCCTTTGAATATTTCCTCTTTCCTTCAACAATAGTAATAACATTAATATTGCAAATAATTCGTGATTTCTTTTCCATAAGGTCATCAAAACGAAAATTTCGCAAGAACAGAAGATATTTTCAACAAAACCCATATAAACTAGCAAGACTGGTGAGAATAATACCGTAAGCTGCAAATCCACAGGCTATCGTTCCCAAGAAATTGTGTAGAATGCGTTTTTTTATTTGGGTGCGTTTAGGAGGATCCAGTTTTTGGTGTTTAGGTGGAAGGAGATCCGTTGGCATGCGTGAAACGGGAGCGTAGTAAGGGGCGCTCTTAATTGATTCCATCCTTTGGCGCTCACTCTCAGGGGATTCTGATTCAACCAAATCCATTCTTTCATTCCTATTGCTCTCGCCTGCCGTTCTACTTTTTTTTGTATCCAAACAATGATTGATCAATCCAGAGAGAGAGAGAGAGAGAGAGAGCTAGGGCAAGGGGTAAGAGAAATAAGGTTCAAGAGAACCCGATAAAAAGCACCTGCGCCTCCTCTGTGAACCTAAAACCGACAACGCCCTCTATTCTTTTTTTGGCAACTCGCACCGATCAAATTTCTAAATCCCCCACATTTTCTAATGACACCTCACTTATTTTTAAGAATCCCTCGTGCATTCCCCATAATACCCTTTCACAAATACCTTTTCCCTACCTCATACAAATACCCGGTTGGGCCTGTTCAAGCAACCCTTGTGTCGCGGAGAAAGATTATTTGAACAACACGAAGACCAGCTCAAAAAGTCTGTCCAAGCAACACAAAGGCTGCTCATACTTAGAATTTCCAAACAAATTGTCAAATTTCAACAAAAAAAAAATCAAACACAAAAATGACATACCTAGGGCTTCTTTCTCACTCAAGTTCAGCTCTCCAATACTCTATTACTTGAGTTTTCATTTATAATGCAAATAGATTGAAAATAAAAGTGTTGGGAAAGAGTTGGGAAGAATACCTAAGGAAGAAGATGGAGGAGTGTTGAGAAGAATACATAGAAAGAAGATGAAAGGAGGGGGTGAAGTGTGCTTAGGATATTTTGGAAAACCAAAAAATAACATTTAAGTGAGATGCACTTAGAAATAAACGTGATGACAATAGAAGCATAGAGAGGGAGGGGAACTCCATAGTTAACACAAATGGAAGAATGATTGTCTGTGTTGACACAAACCTTTATATGCGTTCCATTGATTGACTCATGATGGGCTTTTGAATTTGGTCTCCCCTCTCTTTTTTAACACCTTCTATTCATCTCAACAATTTTTGGGACATTTTTAACTCCAAAAACATAACACATGTCTGCTTATCATTCACCATACACACTACAGACACATTTTCATCACAAAACATTTTCTTTTATGGAGGGAGGGGGAGGGGGAGAAGAGAAGCTTTGAAGTTCAAACTGATCCAAATATATTATATATGTACTAGCAATTTAACTCGTGTGAGTATGGGCAAGCAATGTAAAATAATTTTTTTTAAATGTATTTTTTTTTATTAATTGAATAGAAGGTCAAATTAAAATAAAATAAAGAGATAATAAGAAAAGAACAATAAAGAAGTAAAGTACAATAGAAAAAGTAAACAAAAAGAATAGATGTTATAATAATAAATAGAACAAAGATACTGTTTTTAAACAAATCAAGATGAGGTGTGTTATAAAAGAAAAATAATTTAATAATGAATGATATAAAAAATTTGAGAGCTCTTGTGTGATCATGTTCCTCTGAAACTATCTTCAACCAATTCTTTCAAGTTTTTAATCCCATTTTCTAAGTAGCAACAACTTCGGCTTAGAGTGTGTGGTCTCACAATATTGTAGTCCCAATGGGATCACAACATATAGATCACATAAGTTTCCTTCGATTTATTAGCAATTAATAAACATAACTTCTGAAGTATTCTCTCATACAACCTATTTACAAAATTTACTATGTATGAGAACGAGAGCATGGGAGCAAACATGAACACCCTTAAAATTAAAAACTAATAACACCCATCTCCACCCGCACCTCATTTCTTAGTCATACTTGTATTAGTTTCTCTATGAGATTTATCCTTTTTTGGCTTAATATGTGTAAGAAAATTTTGAAAAAAATCAAGTTAATTTGTTCTAATATCATGAATCAATACAACAATTTGTCGGTTAGACTTTCTTTAATTTGTTCAAGCATGAATCAAAGTTACTAACATTTGTGTCACTAATGGTGAAACAAATGTAGCACAATAAGGGATTGAACAATGTGAGCCCAAAAAGTTACACAATAGTACTCTTAAGATTGGGTTGAAATTTGCAAAACTTGTCTTAATACAACATGATAATTGAATTGTTGTCAACTATTAGAACTAGAATCTCTGTAATACTACACACCTTCGTCTGTTGTAATGAATTTCTTTAGTTTATAATCAAAGGGTTAAAAATGCATTCAACATTCTAATTATTATTTATTTATATAAAATATCACATTTGTGAAATCTAAAACTTCATCCAATTTCATATACTTAGCTAGCTCAACCTGTTCATCTTTATAAGCTAGCAAGTAATAATTCCTAGGGTGATAAACAACTTCTAGAGCAAGTCTTAGTTGTTTCCTATCTCCTCTTGTCTAAGAAATCAAATTGTTAAATCTCAACAACTTCGGAAGTCTAACAAACATGAGAAAGAGAGAACATTAAAAAATTGAAATAAAATGAATAAATAGTATCACATGAGAATAATGAAATAAATAACTAAATAAACAAAGAAGAAGAAGAAAACCAACGAACTCAAACTATCCATAAAACATACAAAAAAATGATAAAATTTGTCATAGATCATGGAATAAATAATCAAAGTTGTGAAGAAAAACAATTTTTTTTAATAAAAATAAAAAAAAATTTGAACTATTGGAAACCTTGAAGTTGTAAATCATTTGTGAAAGGGAAACAATTCTTGATAGGGTTTGCAACTTGTACAATTGATCTACAAGTTATAAAAAAAATCATTAAAAATATATTTGATTTACAATCGTGAAATCAAACTCCCAAATTAACAATTGAAACCTTGAAGTTATAAATCGTCTAGAAAAGGGAAACATTTCTTGGCAGGCTTTACAACTTGCACAATCAATCTGCAAGTCATATAAAAAATCATTAGAAATTACAATTGATCTACAATCATGAAATCAAAGCTCCCAAATTTTTTTTTTTTAAAAAAAGCCTGATTTAAAAAATGAATCACTTTCCCTAATTTTGTTGGCTTATAAGATTTTATACAGGCACTCCCCTCACCTCATTGTGCTCTCTATTGAAGGAAATTCTAGCATTGGCTAATTGATTTTGAAACAATAATCAATAGCAATAAAAATGGCCATAATTTCAAAGGAGTGTAAGACGAAGAAGGGGAGGGAAATAGTTTCATTTAGGGATTAAAAAAATTAATGGAGAGAGATGAGAGAACATTTTATGAGATAGAAACAAAAATACTTTTTAGGAGGAGTTCTAAAAAAATAGTTATAATTATTTAAGGGATTTAATATTATTCATTCAATTAGATTGAGAAAAAATTTGAGAGTAAAAGATTAAATGGAATCATAGGTTTAATTAGGAAATAAATAAAATTGAATTTGCAAGGAAAAGTAGTAAAGAGAGGAATTATGTTAAGAGATTATTCAAAGAAAAATTAAGAAGAGGAAGATAATCAAGAGTTAGAGATAAGGAAATACATATATGGAGACATTATAGAGAGGAAGGAAGATTGTATTTGCTCCTCTTAACTAACGCTCATCTCCGCCCCTTATCAGGGGCCAATTTGTTAGTACCGAAAAGTGATTTACACGTTTTGGGGGCCACATATTAGTTTTCGACGCTGATGCGCACACCCCCTGACAAGAGGTGGAGAGGATGTGGGTGAGAGGAGGTAGGAACATAGTTATTAAACCCAAACCGAACATTGACCTAGCAAAGAAGCTGGGTCACCGGGTCACTGGTTCAACCAGTGGGTCATTAGTCAAACCGTAGGGTCAATTAAAAATTAAATATATAATATAATGAGTTGAAAAAATTATATTACAATTTTGTATCACATATTCTTGAATAAATAATGTAAATAGACAAAAATGACATGCATAAAAGTGTATGGTAAAAATGAAAGTTTTGTTTAAATTATTATCTTTTGGTGATGAGAACGAAGCAATAGGTGGTTCAATGGTCTAGTGGTTAAGACTTTCGGTTTTAAATGTAGTTACCAGAGTTTAAATCTTAATAGACCTAGGTTTTTGTACTTAAATAATTTATAAACCCAAGTTTCAAGAGATAGTCCAACCGGTTGGGTTGGGTGATTCAATGAAAGACCCGCTAGGTTTATGTGGGTTTGACTGGGTTAATTGCAAAAATGATCCATGAGAAAACCCAAACCGTTTCAAGTCCCAAGTCACCGGTTTATTGGTTTGACCAACCGGTTCGATCCGGGTTTAATAACTATGACTCAAACACCTTTGTTAGGCCAAATGTCAAGCACTGATTGATTAATTGAGTGATATCTGTCCATTTAGACCAGCGATGATTCAAACCCCACATCTGTCACATTGCATTCTCTCCCATTGGCATGCTTATAGCAGTTGAGTTTTCAGTTACACATGGCGTGATGTCCAAAATCAGGATAACAATGTTAGGATGACCTATATATTTCAATTTCATCGAATTCCCAACTCTATTACATACACTTTACTACAAAGGTTAGCGGTTTTTAGGGGAGCGGACACAAACCTACCTCATTTACTACACTTTTAAATGGAATTGTTTGACTTTATTTAAGACTTGGTTCATTTCCTTATGAGTAGGTTTTCTCTTTTTTTTTAGGGAAGAATGTACGAAAGTTTTCAACAATAGTGTTACAAAATTGAAAAGGATCTTGTACACCCAATTTGTTTGTCTCCCAGTATCTCGACAAACAAAGGGTGAGATGCATCGTAGGGTTGTAAATAAAGTGAAAACAAAGGGCAATTATATTCATATTCATTTACTTAATCGAAAATTGGATATGAATTCAAATATCTTTGATTATATAAAAATAAGATCCAAATTCATGTTTGTTTACTTAATCGAATATCTGATGTGAATCTGAATATATCTAATTACGCTTTCTATCAAAAAATTTAGGTTTTGAATGGTCACACAAATATTTTGGGGCAAAAAATGGAAAAGGGACGGGGCAGTTTGTAACAACAATAAGAACAATAATTAGAACATCCTACATAAGAAAGAAGATGTTGGAGATTTATTTGCCGCTAATTTAAGAATGGATGTGAAGTTTATGATGATTACATAGATAATAAGGACCTAGTAACCATAAAGATGAAAGATGATTGGCAGAATTCAACTAGCTAAGGGTTTGGTATTAATATATAGATACATTATTCTATGTATATGGTTCTATTTTTTTAATATGTATAATTAGAATAATCATATATACATATATATATAAATTTAAATGAATACAAATATTTAGCCTGAGTGGATGCATGAACATTCGTATTCGATTTATTTATAAATGAATATTTGTTAAAGTAATTGGATATAAATGCATCTGTATTTGTCTTAAACAGATGAATCAATACAAACCAAATACTGATGCTTAGGCGAACAGTTGACAGCCCTAGTGTATAGGATAAACCTCCATAAAATGGTTTTTAAAAGAAAAGGTAGGAACCCAAAAACGGCGTGTATAAGGTTAAAACTATATTAAAAAAAAGTTCAAATGAAAAAGATAGGTACCTAAAAGGAGGCACCAAATTCAAAAAAACATCAAATGTCAACTTGTGGTGTGAGGACATGAAAGGACAAACAAATTTGGGAATATAAATCCTTACTCTTAAGAAATTAATGGAGAGGTTTTATTAACGATGAAGTAAATGTTTCACTACCAAATTGTCTACTCCCTAATGATCCCATGCAGAAAGGCTGGCACGTGATGCTTTTTTTGAGAACCGTTTTTAGTTATATTTAGTAGGTTCTTAAAGATTCAAAACTAAATCTTTCATTATGTGTGCATTTCATCAAGTGTAAAATATCTGTTATTTTATTGTCTTTTTTGGTATAACACAAATGGGAAACACAAAGGTCTTACGTTTTGGGTTTTCTCTTTTCTAGATATTATGAAATTTAAAAGTAAATCTCATATTAATTATAAATAATTTACAATATCAAATATTTACTATATTTATAAGCTTTTAATAAGGCATTAGAAAGATTCTAACGTGGTATAGAAACCAAAGAAAAAGCATTGTTGGACGTCAGTTTTTAAGGTGAGAATTTCCCTCACATATTTGTTGGTTTTCTCTTTAGTTTTGGGCGAGATAAGTGAATTATATGCACACACACAGACTAGAATAAGAGAAGAGAAACAATAGTCTCTTTGTTTTTCAAAGTTTCATCTTTGAAATTTTAGAGTTTGACAATCTACACACCAAAGGGATCATCCTAGTCATTCATTGTAGACCTCCATTGCTATGCAGAGCAATAGAGGACTGTTTGTCTATCCCCTGTAGGTGGTCACCGAATCAAGCCATTGCACTAAGAGAGCCTGACAAATCCACTTTAAGGATAGTCACTATAGGAAACTTGGTTTGTTTCGATGGACTATTATTGATGGTCATTAAAATTTAAAGCATTGGTAATATATTTATTTTTTACACTCAATGAAGGTTGTTAATTATAATTTTACAAATTAATATATTTATTCCAACATTAGAAATGATAGTTGATATAAGCGTCGAAAAAACCCTCTCGCCAATATGCAGGTGGTTTCCTTTTAAATTTAATATTTTGCATCGGAGTCGTAAAAAAAACCATTGAAAAAAGTTAGATTGGAATTTTTTTAAATATCAATAGGCCTTTTATTCATCGATAAAAGCAATTACAATTAACTAAAATTGTTTATCGACACAACTAGCCGTTGGATATTAGAGTTTGATGTAGTTACGTAATGTCATTGAGAGATTTAAAGAGAGAGGAATTCAATTCGTCTCTTCATGTTCATGCAGTTAAGGTTTCAGAAGGCGTGCAACAAGCGACAAACTAGGTATGCTCTTTCATCTCTCTCTCCCCATCTCTCATCTTCTCATTCTGGCTCTCTCTCTCTCTCTCTTAATTTTCTGACACTCTCTCTCTATTAGATGTTTATGTTCAGTCCTACACTCTCTTTCTAGGGCTCTGATTATGTTCAGCCTACATTCTCTCTATTAGGTTGTTTGTGTTTGATCCTGCACTCTCTTTCTAGGGTTATGATCATGTTCGGCCTTCACTCTCTCTCTCTCTCTCTCTCTCTCTCTTGCTCTGATCGTGTTCGGCCTGTACTCTCTCTCTATCAGGCGTTAATACGTTTTTCCCTTTACAACCGGCCTTGTTTTCTCCAATCTCTCTTTATATCTTGCTAATCTAGTTTGGAGTCTTGCTACCTTGTTCACAAGAAGTTCAATCAATGGCTTCATTAGATTTGTTACAATCATAGCAGAGGTGCAAAACTCAAATTTAATGAAGAAAAAAAATCCCTTCAAGACACTCTTTCCTATGGATCTCTAACAGAAAAGTTAGACAGTGAGCTGAATTAAAATATATATATATATATATATATATATATATATATATATATATATTA
>JAOXJP010235073.1:0-10062 GCA_025762735.1 Platanus orientalis
GCTGAATAAATTATTTAAAAAGAATAATTTATTGAAAAGAAATTTTAAATATTTTATAAAGATCTTATTCACCCCTCCTCTAGCATCCATTTCGGGAATTTCACTCTTTACATCACATAATACTAGACCATATTCTTGATTTTGTTTTTGGACATTTTTCACTTCTGAATTATTTACGTTGAAGATTGTTAAATTTTGATCAAACAAGCCCATAATGTGGTTGGATTCTGCAAAAAATGTCAACCAATTTTTGCGAACATTCTCCTGTTCATTGCCTCTAGATCTGATTTCAAGTCTACCTTGTAACCTATCTTTTGAAAATATTGAAGCTCACAAGTATAGGTCTCTACCTCCTTCATAATAACCTCACCAAAGATCTCTTTGAATATTAGTCAACTGTCTACAAGTGGAAATAATAATAATAATAATAACATGATATCACATAAAAATTAAAAGTCAAGAAATAGAAAAAAATGAAGAAGAAAGAGAGAATAATGAAACTAATAGAAATAATATAAGAAATAATAATAATAACAACTCTAATCCATAAATAAACAATAATAATATTAATAATACTAACATAAGTGAAATAACCAACAATATAAGGGGTGATACAAATACTAAAACAGAACAAACTTGCACACAAAAGGAATAGACTAAATACACAAACCAATTTCCCATGGAATAAATTATGGAACCTAAAGGTACTTCAAAAAAATAAAATACTTTATATGGAAGGAATGTAATGAAGCCATACCAATGAGAATGAACCTAATTAAAAGAAATATCAATGAAAACCCAAAATACCCAATTTGTAAAGAACAAAATGAAACAACAATATATGGACTCGTAAAGTGCCCTCTAATAAAACAATTATGGTTCATATCACCATTAGCAATAAATATATAGTTTACTAAGACAAGCAATTTTAAAGAATAGATAGAAGGATGGTTGAAATTCTCAAATATTAGAAATGAAGAGATAATATGGATTAGTGAAAGAATTGTAATAACATGCTGGTTCATATGGAAACACATAAATTAAATTATTTATGAAAACAAGCAGTTCAATATGCAATTAATTCTATTGAATACTTGTAGATTGGTAAATGAATTGGAGACTCTACACCAAAGCTAAACTAAAGAGAAGTAAACTAAGAATAAATGGGAACCTCCAAATGACGACTTCTTAAAGGTGAACTTTGATGGAGCAACTGTAGAAAGCAAACATGAATGTACAATGGAAGTTGTGACATGGAATGCACAAAGAGAGCTAATTGTAGCAAGAGCAGGAAAAAGAACCCAATGTTCCCCTCTCATGATCGAAAGTGAAGCGGCACTTTTGGTAATGAGAACTGCTCAAGCTCTTGGAATCTCAAAATTGATTGTTGAATGTGACTCAATGGAAATAATTAAATCTTTGGAGGGAGCCTTGGAGGAAAGCCCTAGAGAAATAAGACTTTGCATTTTTTACTGCAAAATACTATTTCATGCTTTTCAACTCTTGTTTTTAAAAATGTTGGTAGATTAGGTAATAAAGTGGTCATAGATAATGCTAGATCGATGTCATGTTAATTTGGTGCAATGAAATTCATCTTTTACCAAACAAAGAAAAGTGGATTTAAGTATAAACAAGTAAACATAAATAGACTAGAATGGATAAAAAACCAATTTGATAAATAGATCATTCTAAGTGTGACAACATTTTAGCTTTTCGTCTTTTTAATTTGGCTTTGAACCTCTGCACTAAGAACTGATATGTGGTTTGTTTGAGTTATCCATTAGTAGGTGTTGCCCTAAATATTTGTCATCTTTATCCATTGTCTATAGTCCCAATCTTGAAGCTAATTCATCACCTCTGACTTGGCCAATATTTTTACTAGAGTGTGGCTGATTTAGTAAAGTTAACTTTTCTCCTAGGCCATTTTTCATAAGTAGCCAAAATCTCTTTCAAACATTCTATCATTTGAACATTTGATTTTCCAAATATAAAAAGATCATCAACAAACATCAAATGAGAAATAGATGGGACATGCATGTTAATTCTACTGCCTTGAAAAGAATTTATCTTCATTTGGTATATAGTCTTGGAGAATATCTTCAAATATAAGAAGAATAGGTAAAGTGATAATGAACAGCCTTGTTCGATTCCTCACTCTGATATAAAGTATTCTTCTAGATTGTTGTTGACTAAAATTGAGAAAGATGGGGAGGCCCTTTTTAATGTTGAAAATACACTACCACAAGAACATGCCAGGCATCTCATGATAAGAGGAATAGGACACCAATTAGAAGGGCTTCACCTAAAAAAAAATTAACTAGTAAAAGATCAGCTTGAACAGATGATCCCAAATCATATATTTTCCATTATTCATTTGTTTGATTGAAGAAGTTTCACTAGAACTTCAAAAAACTCCAACAAGTAATCCATACGGCTATGACTTGACCAAGTTGATTTTTGGTATACCCAATTTTTTAGTTGGGAACCATGCAATTGTAGGTCCTAATCCATTAAACATGAGGCATATTGTGTCTATCTTGAATACCTAATAAGGAATTGACCACTCATTGTTATTTGAATGAATAGTCAAGATAATCACTCTAAAACATTTGAATCAGAAAACCCATGGCCATGGTATCTAATAAAAAAAGTTTTATTTAACCATTCTAAAAATTATACATTGATAAATATATAATTTATAATTTATCGAATGGTTTAAGAATTCAAATGGCCAATGAGGATCATGCATAAAGCACTAATTAAGTTAGAGATGTGATAATAATGCTTTTGTCCAATCTAGCTTATATGAAATAATGTTGGTGGAATGATTGATTTGTTAAATAAACTATAAAATATTCCTTATTTGTAATTGCTAAATTCTAAGAGTTCAATTGGAATGTGTTATAGACATTATTGCAATTAAAGGAAGCTCCAAAATTTTAATTTGGATCTATTAAGGAAGTTTCTTTGAAAATATTCTCAAATCTAACTCATACAAGAATTGGAAAGTGACCCAGAGGATTGGATTCCTAAGATCCCACCCTAATATGCTTAAACCCCAAATCCTATAAAATAGGGTTAATAGTTCTAGTAAACTTCCAAGAGAAAAAAAAAAGAGAAATTATATGAAAATTAAAAGAGAGGGAATTTTTTTCACCATCTACATGCTTTGATATTGGGGGATCTCTTCTCTCACGTGGGGAACAAGAGGAGCCATCAATAGTCCTCAATGTGAATTACCGTCATTGAAAGAGAACCATGGTGAACAAAGATGAGGCCACACACGTAGGTGGCTTGGTACCTTGCAAGATTTTCAGCATTATTCTGAAATTTCTCCCCAATTTTTCAAAGCAAATGATATTCTCTCATCTCTTAGAAAATTTGTAAATTCATGAAAATGATTTATGGTTAAATAAAATCGATATTTTGAAATTTTAATTTATAATATTCCTCATTAGATTCATAAAAAACTAGGCAATGGGAGGATGTGTCAGATTCCAGGGTAGCATCTGGCCTACAAGGATGGTGTGTGTTTTTTGTTTGGCGGCAAGATGACAGTGGGACACCTTGGTATAAGCTCTATGATACTTCCGTTTACTCACTACATAAAAGTAAAATGCTTTGAGTGAAAAAAGAAAAAAACGGAAAATGATTGTCTATAACCCTCTGAAACATGCCAGATTGATACAAGATATGTTTTTGAATTCGGGCAGGATTTGGAAGGACAACTTAAAGAGTGCCCAAAGTAGGCTTACACATCAGCGCCAAAAAAGTGATATACTCGTTTTGGGGATGCTTTTCACTTTTTAGCACTAATGTGTTGGCCCCTAATATCATTCTTACTTTAGGCACTATTTAAGTTGTCCTACCTAATCCAGAGCGTTTTGAATTTGGTGCCTCCTTTTTTAGGAGACAGCCTTTTCAACTGAACCCTTTTTTTTATTTGATACTTTTAACCCAAACAAACCACGTGTCATCCTATAGTCTACTCACAGTCAGTCATGCAACTTTTTGGTCACAGAAGATTTGTTATAAAAAAAATCCTTAAGGTTCTGTGATGAAAATGTTTGTAGTGTGTTTGATGAATGATAAGTTGATGTGTGTTGTTTTAGGGTTAAAAACTTTGTCCAAATGGAAAAGTAGGTGTTCAAAAAGAGATACCAATTCAAAACCCTATCATGTGTCAATCAATGGCACACTTATAGAGGTCTGTATCCGTACAGACAATCATTCTCCTTTCTTTAATTGGAACTATGAAATAGGAAGACGATGAAGAGTGGGTGAATGAAAACCATAATGGTAAAGACTCTACCTAGTAATAAAAAGGGAATGATATACACCCCACAGATGAAAAAATAAGAAGATGTGTTCTCTCTTCAAATGTTCTGTGATAAAAATGCCTCCGTAGTGTATACAATGAATTATAAACAGACATGTGTTGTATTTGGGGGTAAAAGGGTCCAAAAAAGTGTTCAGTTGAAAGTAGGTGGTCAATAAAAGGCATCGAATTCAAAAACACATCATGTGTCAACCAATGGCACACCTTTAGAGGTCTATCTCAAAACAGACAATCATTTGATCTCTTCTTGGACACCTACTTTTTAAACTGAACAATTTTTTGGTTGTTTTTAACCCTCAACACACCATGTGTCAGTTTATTGTTGCTCAACAGAGACTCACAGAGACTTTTTCATTGCCGTGTGTTTCATCATACACTCCAGTACTCAACCGTATCTGAACAGTTAAAAGTTGATCAATGTGCTTCTAAACGGATCTTCTTCTGCCAATCTATGATCTGTTAAGGTCTTGTATAATAGGTGGCAAGAGATGATTGGTGGAAAAAAGTGAATTGCATTTTTCAAAATTTGTAATTCATTTTTCCCTCCAATAGTGTATTGTCACCTGTTAAACAGGACCTTAGCGGGTCATAAACTCAAGGCTGTAGAGCCCTTGGAAAAACCACAAGATTGAAATAATTTTTGTCTAGAAATTGTTAGAATAGACTGGACAATGCATGCAGCATGGTATACCTCTACGCAAAAATCAATGGATTGAAATCTTCTATTACCATCCTTATATGATCCCTCGCTATATCATCAATTTCTCAATAAACAAGGATTCCAAACTAATGGCTTTTGCATGGGGTCTATGACCGTGGTTCTATACCATCTTAATTATTTCTTAATTAGATAACAAAATAATGGCCCTTGTTCACATGGGAACTAACAGGCTTGTTGGTTGAAGAAGGCTTAGAGAACCCTCGATTGAAGCAGGTGCAACACCATTGAGATTAAGGTCCAAAAGGCAATAACCAAATCCTTATGGGGGAACTCTAATCCTCTCCTACTCAAAGAAAAATCTTTGCGTGCCAACAGGTGACAAAAAATGAAATTGGAGATTAAGCTTCTTAATGTGCTTGGTTAACTTACCCCAGTTAAGAATAAGAATAGGAATCACTGGCGCTCCAAGAAAAAATCTTTGAATAGGAGACGATTGGGGCTTAGATACCTATAATTAGAGCCCATCAGAAGACAAGAAACAAAGGGAAAAATATAAACTTGGTTTGTAATGTTTAACTTAATCAGATACTAGAGATCATCTAAGGAAACATCAATGTTACAACCAAGTATCGTATCAAACCGTTGGACTCAACGACAAGATGAAATAATTAAGACCAATGCTGATGGTTCAATGGCCCTCTTCAGTGTGATTGCAGCTATTATACAAGATTATATGGGCATTTTTAGATGTGGTGAATGGAAATTTGTACATAGATATTTAGTCGGAGAAACAGAAGTTTGAGTCCTTTATATCGAAGAGGATAAAAAACGCTTCCATTAACTGTTGCTAACCACCGTCCCCTGACAGGTACATCAATGCTGACAAGTGATTTTGTGCCTTTCCAAAAAGTGTAAATCACTTTTCAATGCTGATGTGCCCACCCCCAACAGGGCGCAGCGGTTAGCAAGGAAAGCACTCATAAACCAATCCCCCTTTATATTGGATTGAGAATATTCCTCAAGTTCGGTAATCATGGCCAAAAGAATATTCCTCTAGTTCAATAATCATGGAAGGAGATTGTCTCCTCATTGTCCAAGTGATCAATAATTGGAACATTGATCCTCTTAGGTTCTTAGGCGCATCAAATTTATTCTTCAAGACTGCTGACAAATTTAAGTACTCTTTATAATATCCAAATCCCCTATGTTTCAAGAACTTGCAATAAAGCTATCCATTCTAAGGCAAATTCCTCTCAGAAATTTGAAATTGCAGTGATATTCCTCTATCTTCCATTATTAATGCGAAACATTATAATCATAAAAGATCTTTAGTTGAATGAAATTGAACTCATGTTCCTTACCAAAATAAAAATAAGAATACCTTTTAAGTCCTCCTTGCCCAGATAAATGAAATCCAATTTACCATAGCTTTTATGTAAAGTGTAAGAGGTAAAACAGCATCCATCCATGTAGAGAGTTTGAAGATCACCTCTGCATGGATGGATGCTGAATTCAATTGCTCTGGGTTTTATTAACTAATTAATTTTGATCCTTTAATTATTTAATAAAATCCCAAAGCAATTTCCCATTTCCTTCCTACCTTGGAATTCACCATGAAAATAAAAACTTGTGAACAGAAAATTTTCTCAGAAGAAGCATTTTATAGAAAGGTAAAGAAGGAAGAAGGCAGGAAGGACACAGGAGACCATTCATATCTTTCTTTTTTTCAGAAACAAAACAAAAAAAAAAAAAAATCAGAAGAAACCAACCATGTAATGAAGTATCAAATTAGAGATCATTAATACAATCCAAACAATGATTAAAATAATTTAAAATCATCCATAAAAATGATCCACTTATTTTACAACAAAGTGAGAGAGATATTAAAAAATAAAATAAAAGCACACACAAATTCTTACACTAAAAATAGCGCACCGAACCACACACTAAGAAACGCGGCAGCCAATCTGCCGCCGTTAAATCTGAAACTTCCGTTTACATCAGCTGTCGAATCCGCCGGCTCGCCCTCAGGAGAGTCCGGCTCGGGCGGCGACGCCATTTTCTCTGACTTCGGCGATTCGGCATCTGCCTCCGGTGCCGGTGCCGGAGCCGGAGATAGTGACGCTTTGCACAGCTCCTTCGGCAACAGAACTTTGTCGATCGTGTAAACTGCCAAAGGCTGTTCGTCAAGCAACGTCCCGGTAATTTTCGCCGTCACAATCTTCGTCTTCAGTGTCACCTCCTCTCCGTTATTCTGAACTGTGAAATCGTAGTTCTTAGCTCTGTCAGTCGCTAGCGTGTTCATGAGTCCGTTATTCGATTTCAGCATCGAAATAGAATGGTAGACAGGAACGCCGTGATACAACAGCAATGACGTCTTCCCGTCCGCCGTTAGATTCTTGTACTTCGGCATGAAATTCTTGAAAACGCCATCGGTGGGGCAGAACACCGTTAGACCTCCGTCAACGCTGTCCTCGAAGGTCTTCTCGGCACCGGCGGCCGTCAACAAGTCGGCGAATACTTTGCACCCCTTCTTCGACATCAAGGCCGTTAGATTGAGCTGGCTTGGCGCCGGAGTCGGAGCTTCCGCCTCCGCCGACGGCAGCATCTTGCTGATCTGAATGACGGAGATATTGTACGGGAGCTCCTCCAACGACTTGACGAAAACGGAGTCGAGCTTGCCGTCGTTCGCTTCGGGAGCGAATCCGACTTTGCCGCCCTTGAGATCGGTGATGTTGACGAAGCCGGAAGATCCGGGAGCGGCACCGGTGGCCTGGAACATGGTGGCGGACAAGGCGGTGCCGTTGGTGATCTGGTGGAGCTTCTTGGTGCCGAAGTAGTCGAGGAGGATGTGGAGGGAGAGGACGTTTTTGATGGAGAAGATGGAGAGGTGTTTGGAGAGGAGCTCCGACATGCCGGCATTGTCGACGGCGCAGACTGTGATGGTTTCCCGGCGGTTGATTTCGGCGGCGAGGTGGGTGATGGTTAAGTAGTGGTTGAAGGTGGAGAACTCTGGGTGTTTCGCGAGGATGCGGGTGATATTGTGCGCATCGGTTGCGCAGGATAAAAGGAGGAGCAGGAGAGGGATAAGGACGGTCCCGGTCGCCGCCGGGAATAGCTGCATTGTCTCGTACGGGCAATAGAGATGACTAGAGAGAGAGAGAGAGAGAGAGAGAGAAGGAACAGAGTGTAGTGGAGACTTGGGAGGAGAGAGAGGAGTGGTGTCAGTAAGTAGAGGATGTAGAGTAGGTGGCTTTATAAATTGAACCAGAGATTTGATGGAATTTACGGGTGAAGCCTTGAGGTTTGGAAACGTGTGGGCCAAGGTGTGGAGGTGCTTGCAGAAATAATGGAATTACAGATTTGGTGAAAAAGAAGAAGGGTAGTTTAGGGGCAAGATTAATAACTGTAATAACAGTTTCCTTTTTCTGTTATTACAGTTAGCCCACTTTCAGATTTTGCTAACCTTATGAGTTATGAGGAATGTAGTTACCATGAGCCCACGCCCAACACCCCAGTGCTCTGGCGGCTAATGTATCTGTCTTTGGAAGACCCCCAGGGTCAAATCCTTGAAGGGGGTTAAGGTGAACAGAGTAAAGTGGTGTCGCTGCTCGGGTTCTCAAGTTCAAGCTAGCTGGTTCAGAATACCAAAAATAAAAAACAAAAGTTATCGCGAAAACCATTTCTCATGTGAATTGATGTTTCTCAATAAAGTCAGGATTTCATGCACCGACAAAACTTGCGACAATCCTGAAGTACCGGGTTGCTGTGTGACATGTGAGGGAAAAAGTGATCCACCTCATTTTGTGTGCCAATGTTGAGTGTATTTTCACTTTTTCTGTCATGTGTCATGGAGCACCCTGGCAGGGTTGCTGTAAGTTTTGGCATTCCAGGAAAGGAAGAAAATGTTGTGGGTGGAAAACATGTATGTAGTGTCTATGGTGAATTATAAGCTGAAACATGTTAGGTTGGGGGTTACACGTCCAAAAAAGTGTTGAGAAGAAAAAGTGAAAGTTCAAAAACAGACCAAATTCAAAAAATGCATCATCTGTCAATCAATGTAATGTCTACAGAAGTCTGTGTCAATACGGATTCATTCTAATCCACTTTTGGTCTCATCTGTTTCACTTTAATATTACAGATTTTTGAAAGAATTGTCTTCTTTTCATCTTCTTTTTTTATTTTTATTGGCTTGTTGTTAGGTGGGAATATCACTTGAACTACACCAAAATTTGTTTGTGCCCCCATAGACCCCCCCTACCACAGGCTGACTCCTGATGGTTTTTTGAATGACTCACATACTTTTTGTGAATTATCTATGATTAATTCTTGATTCTTAAACTTGTAATCAGCATTCCATTTGATTCAATGAAGTAGAAATTTACGCTTTTTTACCAAAAAAAAAAAAGAAATTGTTTTTACAATTTTAATCTTAGACGCCTCACTTTTTGTTAATGAGGATACAGGGCAACAGACAATTGGGTGTAGTAGATCCTTTCACCACCCAAAAAATTGCTCTCGATCCAGCTTTTCGTAGAACAATTCTCTCATGCCTATTATACCTATTTTTTACTTTCACGCCAGAATGTTAGAATTAATTATATTTCAATGGAAAACCTTAATTACCAGGTTTACAATGGTTTTCCGAGCAATCAAACGATCCACAATGGAAAACTCATCGAATAAAAAAGTAGTAAGAAAGAAAATCATATTTTGATTCATTTTCCCATTGTTTCAAAATTATAAATGGTATTTTTTTTAGAAATTTATTAAGCACTATGTTAAGTTGGTTTTTAATTCAGAAGAGGGTAGAATGGGTTATTTGAGCGTAATGGAGCTTTTGGTGTGGTTTAGAATGAGTATGATTCAACATATCCATCGATTTTATTTATTTATTTATATATATATATAATTAGAAATCAGCAACCAAGGCATTAAAGGACAATTCCAGAGAAAACAAGTATCACATCTTCTTTTCTTTAATCGATTTCAGGACAAAATAATTCAACAAGAACGTGGATGCGGTGCCAAAGGGCTGTGCATGCATTTAACAGCTAAGACC
>JAOXJP010235074.1:0-10062 GCA_025762735.1 Platanus orientalis
CGTTCCTTTCTTTTACCCAAAATTTTTGTTCTTCTTTGAAAGATTATTTTAGGGTTTTCTGAAGCTCATCGATGATGATTTCATCTTTAGGGTTTTACCAAGTTCTTCTTCAACCCTAGCTCTTCTAAGAAACTGCTCAAGTTTCGTAGTGATTTGAAGAAAATCGAGTGAGATGGGAGCAGAAGAGAAAGAAGGGCCGATTTTCAGAGACATCCGGCGTTATTACTGCAATTACTGTGGCATTTGCAGGTCCAAGAAATCTCTGATTACCAACCACGTTCTCGCCCACCACAAGGTTTCATCTCTCTCTTCTTCTTTGCGTTTAAAATTATGAAATTTCGTTTTTTTGTTATTTTACAGCTTAAATTGGTCTCGGATTTAATCGTTTTATAAATGACAGATTGTATTTTCATTGGGTTGTCGCTTTTTACGCGATATAGTTCCCTGCTAAAATATTTGTTCTATGAATTAAAAATTTCAGTTCATTGCATATTTCTATGAATTAAGATGGTATAATTTTGGGTTTTAATTGAATTTTTAATCTCTCTCTCTCTCTCTCTTCATTAGAAGAACTTGTATAGGTTTCTAACGATCCTTGAAATGGGTCTAAAATTTTAATTCTTTGTTTCGAATCAATTTTTTACTTTTAAAGAAAGGTTCTGAAGCAACTCTTCTTTCCTTGTATTGTTTTCTTTGCGATTCAGGAAGATATAGAAGAAAAAAGAGTTAATGGGAATGAAGGAAAAGAGGATAAAAAGTCAAATACTTGTGAAGAGTGTGGTGTGAGCTTCCGGAAACCGGCATATTTGAAACAACATATGCAGAGCCATTCCATTGAGGTATTTGTTTGTTATTACCATTTACTTTGAAATTTCCTGGATTTAATCCTGTTCCTTTTGGTATATCTGTTTTTACTTATTGTTTAGCATCTTATTCCTTTCTGAAACTGTTGGTATCATAGTTTTGAGAACCGGACCGGCCATCAAACCGGTAAGGTGGGCGGTTCAGGTCCAACCGGGTTCAACCATTGGTTTACATGATTTAACCATGGTTTGTTCAATCATAAGCACAATGTAATACAATACCAAAAGATAAAACAATTCATAATACATTATAAGGCTTATGACTGAGTTTCAAATTTTTGATATACCAAAAAATATAGAAAAATACCAAAAAAATAAAACAATTCATGGAAAGTGGGATTGGAACGTTAAAAGACACATTTTTAGTTTTTCTTCATAATTTACTAACAAAATAAAAACCGGCTGGTTTTATTAGAACCGGGTTCTTAAAAAATCGGTCGGTTTTCATCGGTTTTAACCGGTTTTGCCGTTATATCCGGTTTTTGGAAAATCACGGTTTTAAGCTTTATGGTTTCGGTTCAGGTTTAACTGGGTCAGACCACCCAGTCTGATCCGGTTCTCAAAACTATGGTTGGTATACAACATGGCAATGTACAATTCCTTAAGGCCCAATCTGCTTGCCTTGAATTGTATAGAAAAGAAAATCCCACAAGAAAAGGAAGGAAAAGAATCATGAGAAAAACATGAGAAAGCCAACTTTTCATGGCAATCAGATAGATCAGATAGCTTCAAAATGATTTTTCAAGAAAATTTTGTCTTGAGAAAACCATTTCATGGCAACCAGACAGGGCCTAAAGGTTGAATCTTGCTCAAATGGAAATTGTAGGTAACTTAAGTGGTTTTTGGTTTATGAAGTTCTGTTACTTTCTCCAAGTATTGAGTCTATCTGGTGTTTATGGTATTTGCCTGGTTTGAATAGAGACAATTTTGCAGGGTGTAGAGTTTTTTGAATGATCAAAATACTGTGAAATCCAATGGATGTTATAGCGTGAAGCATTGGATCCCATTTAAGAACTCCAAAATGCACAGGGGCAGCGTATTCTTCATCTTGAATGGACCAGTACCTGTTTGGGGGACCTCCTGGGAAGCTCCATCAAGCAAGCCTCAATCACGCACTGCCTCATTTGTAAGATTCTAAGAATTTTTCATTGTTTATCTTAAATTATGGCCACGTGTCTTTGACAGCTAACCTTCAAAATGTAATTATTATTTTACATCTTGTTGCAGAGGCCATTTACTTGCCCAGTAGATGACTGCTAGTCAAGTTACAGAAGAAAAGATCACTTGATCCGCCACTTGCTCCAGCATCAAGGGAAACTCTTCACCTGCCCTGTAAAAAACTGCAACCTTAGATTTGCTTTCCAGGGTAACATGAAGCGGCATGTCAATGAACTTCATGAAGAACAAGTGTCTTCCTCTTGTGATGGTGGAAGTCAGAAGCAGCATATTTGTGAAGAATTCGGTTGTGGGAAGGTGTTTAAATTTGCATCAAAGCTGAGGAAGCACGAAGGTTCCCATGGTAAGTTGCTTTACCAGTCAGTTTTCTGAGTTCTGATTTCAAACTGTCTGTATTCATGTTTCCTTCTCCATTTGTATAAAAAGAACAATGTTAGTTGCTTGTGGGCTGGTGACAGCCCCTCCACTGGGAAGTCTGCTAATTATTTAAACAACTGCAGTTAAACTGGATTCTGTGGAGGTAATCTGCTGTGAACCAGGCTGTATGAAACACTTCACCAATGTTGAATGCCTTAAGGCCCACCTTGAATCTTGCCATCGATATGTTCCCTGTGAAGTTTGTGGGGCAAAGCAGCTGAAGAAGAGCATCAAGCGGCACCTTCGCACGCAGGAAGCTGGAAGTTCAGCCAAGAGTATCAATTGCAGTTTCAAGGGTTGTCTTCACAAGTTCTCAACTGTAAGATTTTCTATTCGTAGTGAACTTATAATGTAAGACTAGAAGTTTTCTGACACGTTTTTGCTCCCACCGCCCCACCCAACTGAGCTCTGACTCCAAGTCCTTTTTCCCCTAAGATAGCATATAAATAATTAGAGCATGTTGATCAAACCATGAATTCTTTTCTATTTATTATGCAAATAACCTCCTTAATGCAATAAAAAAGAAAAAAAGACAGTTGTATGCAGAAGTAGAAGGATTTCCTTGTAAGGGAATCAAAGCATCAAACATTTAAACTGCTTCCCCTGTGTAGTTCATGTTTCCAATTCTGCTTGGATGCCACCTCACGGTATTTATTATTTTTGGTTACTTGCAGAAATCAAATCTTAACCAGCACATCAAGGCTGTACACCTTGAGCTTAGACCATTTTCCTGTCGAATCCCTGAATGCAGCAAGAGGTTCCCTTACAGACATGTGAGGGATAATCATGAGAACTCTGGGTCCCATGTGTATATTTATGTAAGTTTCAAGACCTGGTCTTCAAGCCTAGTCTATGCTGTCTTTCTTGCAAGAGTATTTCTCATGTGATGACTTGTAATGTCGATGGAGCTGATACCTAGGTTTATTGGGACTTCTGTATAGGGGGATTTTGAGGTGTCTGATGAGCTATTCCGATCAAGACCAAGGGGTGGGCGTAAAAGGAAGTGGCCAACCATGGAGACCTTGCTGCGGAAGAGGGTAACCCCACCCAGTCAAATGGATTCAGTTTTGAACCACGGAACTGATTACCTTGCTTGGTTACTTTCAGATGCAACAGAGGAGTAGAAGTGAGAGATGTCGATATTTAGTTGCACATGATTATAGCAGTTGTAGAAGTCATCAAATAAGCAGCAATCTTATCCTGGGATTTGGTG
Source organism: Platanus orientalis (assembly GCA_025762735.1). Lineage (NCBI taxonomy): Eukaryota > Viridiplantae > Streptophyta > Magnoliopsida > Proteales > Platanaceae > Platanus > Platanus orientalis. Next base: position 3,670 of record JAOXJP010235074.1, read on the forward strand.
GTGCCCTCTTTAATGTCGATATTCAGTATGTCGATGCTTGTACAGCAAAATGCCCTCTTTAATTCCTGTCCAAGAGAGGGTGTGCATGCGGGAAAGGATGTTCTGTCCAGGACACTAGGGAACATCATATGGAATAAGGTGGGTGGGTGATGTATTTTTTGAATATGGAATATGCATTTTATTTCATATGAGCTAATGGGCCATTAGGATATTGGGCCTGTTTTTACTTTTTTTATTTTTTCTGGCTGGTAAGCCAATCCGAGTTGAGCCCTACCTTTACAAGCCTGAGCTCGGCACCTCAGGCTTGTCATGAGCCTGAACTTTGCAAAGCTCAGCTCCACTTGGCTCCTTGACAATCCTAGAAGATAGTTGAAATAGGGCACTTCTAAACCCTTAACAATTAAATCTTTCATAGCTCAATCCAGTTAATAATCTTTTCCGGTGAGGTTGAATGTTCTCTCCATTAATCTCTCAAATCGCTTCACCTGGGTTGGCTCGACTCTTCATGAGCTGAGCTTGAACCATTTCAGCTGAGCTTGAACCTCCAATAGAACTCGTTTAGTTAAGTGCGCCTGAGCCAAGTTGCACTGGGTTCGGCTTGGTAAAAGCTCAGTTCCTTAAGGTTTTATATGTATATAGATATCAATAATTATATTTTTAAACATTTAATATATTTGTACATACTGCATATAGATATAGCTTATTATAGTATGGTTGGTAGCCTTTTCGTTTTTTTTCTTTTTTGGTAAGGAGTGTTAGCTCAATTGAATTCAATTGAATTCCTCATGGTTACAATGATCCATTTCAAGAATGGATGAAATTCTTTGAGGAAGGATTAAACCATTCCATTTAGAAGAAACATGTTCCTTGGATGTTATAGCAGCCATAGCATTGGGTTGCTTTATTGCAATTGTGAGGAACAAAAAAAATGGTAATGTGGGGGTTGTGAGCTAGGATGCCTCGACAGTCAGAGATGATGTTGCAGATTTTCTAGTGGGATTGGGCATTTGGATTATTTATAGCTTCACTATGGTCTGATTGTCTCCTTCAAACAGTACAGGGTAGATCTTTCACTAACTGCAGGCCCATGAGAAAGGCTATGGCTTCAGCTTCTTCAAGGTCACAAATGGGTTACTCTTTAGTTTTTCCTTGAATGAAAACACCTTTGTCATCCCTCTTTAGGGCAGCTGCTGCACATCTATTTCATGCTGAACCATCAACATTTATTTAGAGGGAGTTTATAGGGGGAGGCGTCTATATGGTATCATTATTGTTTCCTGAGGTACCTGATTGGTCATCTGAGGTGATAACTGGGCTAATCGGATTAGAATTGTAGTCTTTGGCCATCTCCCTAGCATTAGCAATGATAGTCTCTGCATTTGTCGCTCTATGATTGAAAATTAAGTTATTCATTGCTTTCCAAATGCACTAAGAATGTTAGACCCTTGCTGAAAAATTCTTAGGTTTGGGGGAGGAAGATCCACTCTTTGATCCAGTCATGAGGGGATTTATGACGGTCTTGAACCACACCACTTTAGCCAGGTCGCATTCAAAACACAGGTGAGCAGATGTTTCAGTTACTTTGCCACAAATTAGGCATTACGAATCACAGTTAGGGATGAATCTCACCATTGAATTTTTCAGAGGGAGAGCATTGTTAAGGCATCTCCAAACGAATATAAGAACTCTTGGTGGCCTGTTTCGACCAGTTATATCTTTAGCCTTTATAAGCAAGTTTGAGCTTGAGTTTCGTGAGCTCAGCCAAGTCTAAGCCTATGCTTGTGTGATGAGCTTAAGTTGAGCAGGGAAAAGCCCAACTTGTTACCACTTACCATCGCAACAGCATATCTCCCTTCTCATAAATATGTCTCTACGAAGGATTTATTAACACATAGGCACTTGCCCATCTCTCTCTCTCACACAAAAAAAAAAAAAAAAAAAACAAACAAATAAAACTTAGACTCCTTCCGGAACAAATGTTGTGATGAAAAAGTGTTTGTGAGTCAAGAAGAGTACTCATGGTATGCAGTTGAGAGGGACAAAAAAACTCTAAGTTTAGTATGACATTGGAGACATGAAAGAGTGATAAACTAGGTTTAGTTAAGAGGACAAATGGGGAGATCGTAGAGGACTATCAAAGCCTGAATAGTTTATTGTTGGAGTTGTAGAGGGGACTATCAAACTCCTGCTCTTCATGCTCCCTTATCGCTCAATCGAATCTCCTCCATCTTCTATGTTTTGATTTTCCTCTTTTTTGAAACTCATCCCTCTAAAGTAACGGTGTCAATTGGGTCAGGCTATCCTGAAGCCTGACATCTCCGGCCCAAAAACTAGATGGGCTGGATCGAGTTTGAACCCAGCTTTCAAGCTCAAAGTTTTATTCAGGTCGAGCTCAGGTAGACTCAATTTCAATCTGATACTTGGCTTGTCCCGGCCCAATCCAAAATTGGTATAGCTCAACCTAGCAAATATAGCTACATAAACTTTTGAGGTCAGTTTTGGACCCTTATCAGCCCAGATTTAAATAATCAGTCATATTTTCAAAGTATTATGGGGCATTTTATGGGCTCATTATGAGCTCAAATTTAAGGAGGAGATTTAAGTTTAGGCAGCCTAAACTTGGCTCAAAACCCATGGTTTTAAAATTGGCTGAATTTGGGCACATTTAACTAGGCTTGGGCTGACCTCAACCCAGCCCAACCTGGTCCGATTGACAGCCATACTTCAAAGTGCTGCAACTAAGAGGACTTTTTTCATGCCCGGACAATAATAGAACAATTATAGGTCCGTTTATGTTACCTATCACCTTGTGATCCTTAGGGACAATGGTCCTAAACTTCACTTCTTCGCATCTTCTAGTGGCAAAGAATCTCATCAGCTACCATGAATTCAATACAATTAATGATATCAACAAGATCAATAGACTCAAAGCAGTAAAGTCCATGTAGCACCATTTAGTCATGGGAGATATGATACCAATCAAGGTCAAATCTCTCCAAATCCATCAAGATCTTAGAGGGATAAAACAATCTAAGAAATTCAATGGAAAACTCAACTCGGAGTAGCACAACCCTTCAAACTTTATGAATAGAGTTCAAATTGATGATAAATATAAGTAAATTACAATTAAATTTAAAGAATACAAGTAGATCAAGTCCAAACTTACAAATCTCAAAGAATTCGGATGAATCTATAAGAATTAATCATGAATTATTCAATCTTAGTAGAGGGACCAATAGATCAAGGACCAATAAAGTTCAAATTCATTTGACTACATGAAATCCCATGAGGGAAATCAAAACAATTCAATAGAAATCGATTACAATGATTTATCCATAGATTTAGATCATAAATTCCCATATATCTTAGGTTTAGAATTCAATAGATCAAAGGTCAAGAGTTTCAACATGTATTTCTTTAAGAATCAATGAGAACAAGTGAGATCAAGATAAATCAATATGGTTGCCATCAAAATTGAAGGAATATGATAAACATATTCTATATAACTATTTACAATCAATCAGAAATCAAAGAAAAAGGGTTGTATATCCCACATAATTAGTTACAATCAAAGATAAGTCTCAAATCTCAATATGAGTTCCTTCAAGAATCAAAGGAGAATTAGCTAAGATCAATGAATATCAATGAGGTTTTATCACTAATCGAAGAAAACAGGAAGATATATTTTACACAACTACATACAATGGAAAGAATGCAAATAAAATGATGATGTATATCCTACACAACAACTTACAATCACAAATCAGCTGTATATCTAGCTCTTCTCTTGTTACCAATTTCTTCTAGAATTTGTCTATCTTTAGATCAATGGTAGAAATCACCACAAATCATTGAATTACTATAGATATCATATAAAATAGAGAGAAAATCCTAAATCTAAACCAATTCTCCTAAAGGTAAATTCTCATGGTTTACCTTTTTCCAATTTGGAGTTCTCCTCCTCTTTTTTTCCCAATTCTTTTTTTTTTCTTTCCTTTTGTCCCTTCCTTCTTATGTCATTGTCTAAATATGATAAATTTGAAGTCTTAGGTAGTCACATAAGGTGAATATGATGTCAAATTCCACAAATACCCATCAAAATTTTCGCATTTTTAGAAATTTGAATTGACATGATCGATCATGGATTTATTATGATTGATCATAGGTTTATCATTGATCATGGATCCCTCCCTGATCGATCAAGCAATACGTAAATTTTCAGTTTTTGTTTTTTTCTGAGATTATGATCGATCATGATTATAGTAATTGAATTTCTCATTTTCGTTTCTCTGAGATCATGATCGATTGTGATTCACTCATGATCGATCAAACAGTGTTTGGAATGCCTAGACTTGGTTTTTTTGAGTCTATGATTGATCATGGTGGGATTATGATTGACCATGACAATATCCTTCCTAATTTTGTGGATTTTCTCTACTTCTATTCATCCTTTTGATTCCGTTATTTTTCCCACACTTCTCTTATCATTATTATGATTTAGCTAAGTCCAAAGTGAGCTAAGGTTGGTCCTCTTACATGGTTTCACATAGGTTATCTCAAATTAGGCCATTAAGCTCAATCATGGGTCTCATAACAAACCAAAAGAATTACAGGGTTACAACCTCAGACTGAGTTCAGGCTTAGGCTGAGTTTGGGCACTTGTAACTGGATTTGGGCTGATCTCGGCCCATCCCAATCCGGTCTGATTGACAGTCCTACTCTAAAGCTTTGCAACTAAGAGGACTTTTTTCATCCCCTGGCAATAATACTTTTTGTGTCCATGAAACGGTCCTTTTATGTTACCTATCATCTTGTGATCCTTAGGGACAATGGTCCTGAACTTCACTTCTTCACACCTAGTGGCAACGAATCCCATCAGCTGCCATGAAGCTCTTAGTCTTTGATCCTTTCCAAAAGGATCTCTCTCAACTTCAACTTCTTCACTTAATATTGTCCCTTGTTTAGATCTCTATATGGAACAATTATAGCTTTAGACTTTACAACTTTGACATCCTTTCTTTATTTCTTTCTTTTTCGGGTGGGAAGAAATTTAGCCTTTACATAAATGTATTTTTTTTATAGATAATTATAAGTGAAGACAGGTTTCAAACCCAGGTTTGTAGTACAACACCCACAAACTTTACCAACTTAGCAAGCTGGCATCTTCAAATGCATTTTTTTTTTATTCAAATGATGCTTTTTTTTTTTTTTTTTCAATGCATGAGTATGGGAAGGCATTTTAGTGATGTCCTTATTAGAGGGTGTTTTATATCATGATTAAATGCAAGATTTTGCCTTAAAATGTTGAACATGTTATTAGATCCATTTGGACCTAGGCTGAACTATAAGACCTAGGCCAAGCTCCATCAATCCATGCATTAGCATTAATACAGTTTGAGAATTCATGTTTGGCCCTTATATTCAACTTCTCGTTTACATAACAGATAACATTGAAGTCTCCACCAATTATCCAGGGAACATTAATTGTCTCACCATACATAGAAATATCAACCTACAACGGACTTATTTCTCCTGCACTAAGCAGAAGTGAAAAACACATGATAAGAAATGTTGAAAGAGTTTAGAGAACATATCAGATTTCTAGATATGGTCGGCCTGTGTACATGAGCTTTGGGCCTGACTGCAGAAATTCTAAAGAAGCCCAGTTGTGGTCCTACGGAGATGAATATGATGATTGCCGTGCCAAATTCGATTGGACTTATACCAAACACTAATGCCTACCTTTGTCACTAATTATAGTTCAGGTCGACCCATGTTAAAGAATTCATAATTAGGGTTGCACAGCTCATTTACTTGGCTTAAGGGAATATCACTGTAGCCCATTGGCTTGTAGGTGAAGCCCAATACTGTCTCAAAATGGGTCAGACCTAAGTAACTACAGGCTGGCCCACTTCATGCTAACCGAAATCAAGAAATGAAACCATGGTTACTATGGGTGGGCATGGGCCGGGCCATGGTAGGGCTGGGCCCGGCCCTCAAATTATAGACCGGGTTCCGGCCGAGGCTTGGGCCCGTAGGGGTAAGCTCGGGCTGGGGTTTGGGTCCGGCCCTCATTAATTGATCGGGCCTCGGGCTGGGCTTCGGGCCAGCCCATGAATTAAAAAAAAAAATGTTGATATGCAAGTTGGAACTCTAGACCTATCTAAGGTTCAAATTTTTGATTTTGATGGATTATTCGTCATAAGGATCAATGGAATTTTCACTAGAATGCTTCGAAATATTATAAAAAATTATATAAATTTCGATGTGAACTATTATGAAAATTTCAATCTATGTTGAGCATGATTACACACTTTGAACTAAAATAACTATATAAAGCATTTAAGTCATGTACAAATAAATTAAAATAATATACAAATGGTTACTAGTCAT
>JAOXJP010235075.1:0-10061 GCA_025762735.1 Platanus orientalis
TTGGATATGCTATTTTGGGGTCAATCTATTAGGAATAGGTTTACATAGTTATGGTTCATTCACATTAACATCGAATTAAAGAAAATGATCTGACGATATATAGGAACAACGTATATAACGAAACTTTGTGTAAGTTTTTGAGAACCATTTGAATCATCACTTGATTTGCTCCTAGAATATGGCGCCCTTGTGGCAATCTATTTGATTGTATCAAAAGGCCCAATGAATTGGGATTTCCCCTATTGGGCCAGGTCATTTCGGGGCAAGCGGATCATTTATCATAAAGAGGATGAGCTTCAAGAGAATGATACGGAGTTCTTGCAGAGTGGAACCATGCAGTACCAGACATCAAAGAGAAAAATGGTTAACAATAGGGAGGATGAAATCAGAGATATGTTCATGATGACCTGGGCTCAGTATAATAGATATATGTCAAGTTACAGTACTATGGCCGACCTATTCACAAGAAGGACAAAGACGTCAAGTAAGCCCGGAAGCCTTTGTGGTAAAGAGAGCACATGAGGTAATATCGTTGCATATTAGTGTATCATGTTTATGTGGATTTATTATCCAACTCCTATATGTAGAAAAAAATTATTTTATGTAATAGTTAATCATATATTCTTGACAGTGCCTATGTTAGTGCCTTATTTTTCCCTTACTTGTTATACATAAATGTTTTTTAAGTAAAGGGTGAGTGATCATGCTTATTCAACACTCCCTGAAGTTTCTTGAAATATTAATTTTTTTCTAATATTTCAATAATTTCCACTAATTTTTTCTTTTTTTTTTTCAAAACATTCCATTGAAATATTCCCAAAATTTCCAAAACAGTGAAATATTAATCAAAATCAACTTTTGATCCATGAGTGAAACATTATGGAAGCTATGAAAATTTTAAATAAAACTTTAAGAAATGATAAAATATGCACCAATTCACACCTAGGAATACAAGCAAGACAACCATCTACAATGGTTTAATGTGACCACTACTCTTGAGACATACATTGCCACGCATGTTTGGAACAACAAGAGCTAGAAATGATAAAAAATATCAGTACCAAGAAAAATTATAAATTAAAACCACAAAAAATTCCATGGAAACGTTATTCAAGCAAGTTAAGGAAACAATAGAAATCATGGATGGAATTTCTGGAAATGATAGAATAAGCAATAATAAACATGTAGGAATCATTGCATAAGCAAGATATACATATATAATGGTTTAAAAACATCGATCTTCTTGTGACACACTCTGAACACTAAGTTACATCCACATAGAGTTAAGAAACGATAAAAAACACTAATACACTCATAATAAAGCAATAAATCCAACTAAAGTTATAGTCTTCATTGCATCAGTAACTTCTATTGGGCAAGCCGTGAACTTCAACACATTAGGGTAGGGTACCCAAGAGCCAAATGTTGTTTCAGACTGGTGACCAACTTCCTCATAATATTCATCCTGCAATAGTTACACTTCGTCCCAAGTGGATAACCTTTAATGGTTGTCCATGCTGCTAACCAATAATTCCAAAGCAATAAAGTTTCTTAAAATAAAATACGATTACTCCTATTACATCACATAATAAATATTTTAGTACTTTTAAACGTACTTCAAATATCACATAAGACAAATGCTAGAAAAAAGACAATCATATATTCATATCAGTGTCATTTACTCCAATTGTATCAAACAATTAATTTTTTTCAACATAAATGTTTCTGGTAGAGTTAAAATTCTAATAAAACCATAGAAATTGATTAGACTGTTTAAAAGGGTTATACATATATTGTTCTGAAATTTAGGGATTATTTAGTGCACTCATATAGATAGTTTCCCATAAGATTATGCTGGATTTGGAGAATCCTGGCTAGGGGTTTTTATATCAATCAAACAGACCGAATTATGGGTATATCTTGGGACTAATAAATTAGTTGCAGCCAATTTTTTTAATTGATTAGTAGAATTTATTTCATTGCAATTGAGTTCTATATTATCCGTGTGGTGTATGGAGTGTTTGAACCTCAAATATTTTTTAATGTGAGCCCATAACATGCAAGATTTAGAATGTGATCAAACCACTGCATGCAGATTCAATGACTAAATAGCCATGGTACGATGGTGCAGAAGTATGGTATATTGGTTGTATCCATGGTTTAAAGTATTGCGCGATACGGCAATGCTATACGGTATCACGACATGGGGGTACAATATCCCCCCTCAGGTTAATATTTTGCAAATACCTCATGTATATCACAGCACATATCACACGTGTCTCACAATATGGCTGAGGTTCCAACCTTTTTTGCTTAAAACAGGCCACGAGACAAGAGACACATATAGTATCGCATCTCTCTGACCGCATCCCAGCTTGCTAAAAACCAATTTTTTTGTGAAAATTTATATATCTAGCATCCTAAAGCTAAATCTAGGACTCTAGTTGAGTCTATTTTAATTTAAAACCTTTCTTTTGAAGCCGAAACCCAAAATTTCGTTAAGAACTTCAGTAAGTTCCCTATTTTTGCTCTAATCCTTGTAGATTTTTTATATATCATGCATATGTGATAGATCTAGACATTCATGGAGTTAAAATAGTTTTTGGAATTTAAAAAATAAATAAATTTAAAAAAAATTAAAGAAAATTCAAAAGATATACCAAATGGGCATTGTTTGGTCTATTGTTTTATATGAGATACTATAGCCCATTATGCACATAATATGTCAATTTGTTAGATTTCTAAAAATAAAATAGTTTTTGTATTTATATAATAATTAAATAAATAAAAATACTAAAAAATGCCTAAATTTTTGAAAAAATACAGGAAGCATATTAGAACACATTGAAATATATTGTGTATGTTTCTCTTAACTCTACTTTCTTTTCTATATTTTATTAATTTTTATAATAAATTTTAAATTTTAAATAAAAAATCAGAAAATTACATCAAACATATACAACATTTTGAAAGATTGTGTAAGTTTCTATGTTCTATTATGATCGGTGGGGGAATCAGCAAATCATTTGTTCATGTATTGTCTGGTAGCCTCAAGCTTATGGGATGTTTTGATAGGAAAATTCGAAGTGAATTGGGTTCAGCCAGGTTCACTAAAAGTCTATTCAGTTGTTGGCCTTCTCAAGTCTTGAGGAGCCGTCATGTGGGGGTTGAGGTGTGGAGGTTGATCCCAGTGGCAATGTGTTGGATAATTTGGGAGGAAAGAAATCGGCGGATTTTCGAGGGAGTTTCACTCTACGGAAAAGATGATGAACGCAGTTCTATCTTGCATCTTTGATTGGCTGCCCCCTGGAGTTAAGGGAAGTCTTGTGTATTATGATTTATGGCTTTTTGATTGGGCCATTTATGCTTTGCAATTTGGTATCATTTGTTGTAGGCTTTGTGCTTTGTAGGGCTCTTCCGGGCATTCCTCATGCTGTTTGGAAGTGTCTCTCCTTGTTTCTGTTTCCTGCTTAATAAATTTCCATACCTTTCAAAAAAAATTAAAAATTGTGTAGTGTTATTTATCAACCTCCAACACTTAAAATTTTGCAGAGGTCACACTCTAGCTTCTTTCTCCTGTCTATTTTGAATTTCGGTCGATAAAGAAGCTTTTGTTGATGTCCATTTGATCTGCTCAACTGGTTTAGATTAGAACTTACTTGTTCTAGGGATCTTTATGACTAGGAAGAAGATTTGTTGGCAAATCTTCTATCCAGCCTTAATGAAGTCTTCATCTAAAACGCAATTCTGGATAAAAGAATTTGGAGTCTAGAGTCATTGGGTTGTTTTTCTTCAAAGTCTTTCGTTATGGCATTATTAGATACCCCTAGTCCCTCCTCTTCCTTCCCTTTTAAAAGAATTTGGTCTCCTGTTCCTCCAAGGGTTAAAGCCTTTGTTTGGACAGCTTCTCTTGAGCATATTAATACCATGGATTTGATTCAAAGAAGGTCATCTATGGCTCTTTCTCCAAATTGGTGTGTTCTTTGCAAAGGAAACGGTGAGTCTACTAGCCACATATTTATTCATTGTGAATTCTCAAATTATTTGGAACTACTTTTTTGGGAGCTTAAGTAAGATGTGGGTAATGCCAGAAAAGGTGATGAACCTTATTTGGAAATGGAACACTTGGGGAATGGGGTTTCGCAGGAGAATATTTTGGCTTGTCCTATTGCATGGTGTCCTATGGGGTATTTGGAGGGAAAGAAATTGTTGCATCTTTGAAGGTACAAGTGGAGATTGGTAGTAGGTGGCCGTTCTATTCCAAGAGAAGTCGGAAGTTGGCTGCTCATCACTGGGTTTAAAGATCTCTCCCCTATGGAGTTTTGAGGGATTGGATATCATCTATTTCCTTTCAATAGGCCCAAAGTTAAATTAAAAGAATTGCAATGGACCCACCTCATGTAGGTTTTTTAAAGTTAAAACTTTGATGGAGCATCCAAAGGTAATCCAAGGCCTGTGGGTTTTGGTTGCATTGTTCAGGACTCCAACAGCCACGTCATTTGAGTCATATGTGGCCCTTTGGGAAGCGCTGACTCAACAAAGGCTGAAATTGTTGGCATGCTCATGGGCCTTCGAGAGTTCAAGAAAATGGATGTGTATGACAACATTGTGAAGGGGGGTTCTTCAATTGTAATCGGGTGGGGGAAGGGTAAAGGGGTCGGTCATTGGAAATTGAGCCATTTCTTAAATGAGACTCAGGTTTTGTCTTCTCTTTTAGGTGTTACGTTTGTACATGTTCTACGATAACAACAGAATGGCTGATAAATTGGAAAATTGGGGGTTTGGGATCCCGTCTGTGTTTAATAGGAGTGAATTTCCAGAGGGTTGTGTGTAGGGTTTGTGGATCATTTCTTCCTCCTTGTTGTATTAGTATGCTGTAGCTTGTTTTCTCCTCAATAAAATTGTTGTTAATCATCCAAAAAAAATGAACATGTTCATCTCATGGAAATAATAAATTAAATAAAACAATTGCATGTGAGATGTTCATAAACAACTCCAAAATCTGTAGTCTCTTGTAGATGAGAAAATGGTTACCCTGAAATTTTAATGTTGCCAGGAACAATGAAAATACATTTTACAAAAATATCACCATGAATACTAATGTAATAAAACTAGTTATTCCAAGCAACAAAAATGCCAGAATTTCAGCAAGCAACTTCAGAGCTGCACAAGTTGACAGGTAATTATAGCACATAATTACACAAGTTGAAATATTATGAGAAAAATTCAAAAAACAGGACAGTATGGTAAAGATGGATTTAAACAACAAATGTCAGCTAGAAAAGCACGAGCAGAACCAATTTCCAAGCATCATACAAGACTCATGGTACCTGCATAATTGACTTTAAGAACAGAAGCGTTGTAGATGAATGCTCCAAAAATCTGTCAAATATCTGCTTTATTCTATTCAAACCATCCTCAAGGCCTTCTTTCATGTATTCCAATGATAGTGGCATGCGGATCACAGTAGAGTCTGATTGTGACCATGGCATATTTTGACCAATAAACATTGGATTAAACTGATCACAGAATCTCTCAGTCAAAGAAGTACCTGTAAACCACATCAGCTAAAAGTTGACTTCACTAGTTCTGGTCACACTGGAGAAAATGTATAGTGTTTTCATTCAATGAGATCTTAAACTTTTATTGTGATTTTATAAAACTAAAAAGTTGGCAATTTTCACTGCAAACCTAAGATGCTCATATAAAATTATGGATACAAACATTGACGCAGGAAATGGAGATATATGACTATTTAACAAAATCCAGGACACATACAGATAAAAGTATCTCATCCAATATGCTAATACCATGCTTTAGTGTAAATCTTTTTAAGCTAAAGCATCTGTTCACATGATGCCAAATTAATAGGCTTAATAAGATAATGACGAAGTTTTTTACCAGAGTATCAACAAAAAGTCTCCAACAACATTTTTCAAATTATTTTAAGATATTCTGTTTCTAAACTAAGAATCAACAAATCTATTTCATTCCTTTGAGATCATATTACGATTTGAAGAAAAAGAACCGCTAAGACAACTTCGGCCCCAAAAGTCACCAAGGTTAACTTTTTCGTTGTTCTTATTTATAAATTGTTTCACACTTCAGAAATTTGAAGTGAAATTAGCTCAAACACACATAAAAGCAAAATGATCTACAGATTCTAATGTGAGAAACCGAAAAGGTTGGGTTTTCCAATTTTCAGTTTTTCAATCAAGTACATTTAAGAAACAAGTGATATATATATATATATATGTGTGTGTGTGTGTGTGTGTGTGTGTGTGTGTTATATCTTATAAAACAGATATGTAACAGACTTACTCCACTAGTGTTGGTATCGTCAAACACTGCCAGCCCAAGCCCGGGAATTTGGTGGAAGATAGAAAAACCATGTGGAATGAAATGGTCAACTGTATTAAAAGAGTAGCAAAAGAGGTTTTTGGAGAATCTAGAGGGAAAGTACAACCATCCAAAGAAACTTGGTGGTGGAATGACGAAATCCACAACCATTAAAGCTAAAAGATCTTGTTATAAGAATTGGCAAAAGACTGTAAATATAGAAGACTTAGAAAGATATAAAAATGCTAAAAAAGAAGCTAAGAAAGCTGCAAGCGATGTTGAATTTGAGGCATACGATAAACTTTATCAAAAGTTAGGTACTAGGGATGGTCAAATGGGTGCATATAAATTCGATAGAATAAGGGATAGAAAATGTAGAGACCTATACCATGTTAGATGCATAAAAAGTGAGGATCAGAGTCTTAGTAAAAGATGAAGAGGTTAAAGAAAGGTGGAGGAGCTATTATTAGAAATTATTAATAGAGGATCATGTAGAGAATGTTGGTTTGGGAATCAGCAAAGTAGAGAAGATTAGAAATCATAGATATCTTTATAGGATTAGAGTGTCGGAAGTTAAAGAGACTTTGAGGAAAATGAAGATAAGAAAAGGTATTAGGACTAGATAGTATCCCAATTGAGGTTTGCAAATGTAGGGGAGAAAATAGTTTATCATGGTTAATAAGCTTTTTAACAAGACCATTATAACCAAAAAAAATGTCAGATGAGTGTAGGAAAAGTATTGTGGTTCCTATCTATCATGGGATCAAGCTTATGAACCATACAATGAAACTATAGGAGAGAGTGATTAAGTATTGACTAAAACATGAAACTAGAGTGTCTAAAAACTAGTTTGGATTTATGCCTGGGAGATCAACAACTGGAGTTAGTTTCCTACTTTTGGAATTGATGGAAAAGTATAGAGAAAAGAAAAAAAAAAGATCTTCACATGGTCTTTATTGACTTAGAAAAAGCATATAATAAAGTACAAAAAGAGATCATTTTGTGGGTTTTGGAAAAGAAGGGAGTCCCAAGCAAATATATTGACCTAGTTAAGGATATGTATGATGGAGTGAGAACTAGTGTTAGGACAATCGGGGGAAAAACAAGCAATTTTGTGATCATAGTAAGCTTGCACTAGGGTTTGGTGTTGAGTCTACCTTTTTGCCTTAGTTATGGATGAGTTGACTAGGCGTATACAGGAGGAGGTGCCATTGTGTATGTTGTTTGTTGATGAGATTGTGTTGATTGATGAGACTAGAGAGAGAGTAGATGCCAAGTTAGAACTATGGATGGATGTTTTAGAACTAAATGGTTTTAAAATAAGCCAGATTAAAATAGAATATATGGAATGCATGTTTAGCAAAAATAGGAATAAAAATTAGATAATAGTCAAGACTGATAACCAAGAGATACCCCGGAGTGACCATTTTTGTTATCTTGGTTCAATCATGCACAACAATGGAGATATTGTAGATGATATTGCTCATAGAATTAGAGTAAGATGGTTGAAGTGGAGAGGTGCTTCTGGAGTATTGTGTGATAAACGAATACCAAAAATTTTATAAGACAACTATAAGACCAGCCATGCTTTATAGAGCAGAATGTTGGGCAGGTAACAAACAACACGTACATAGAATGAGTGTGGCTGAAATGAGGATGTTGAAATAGATGAGTGGAAAGACTATAAATGATAGAATTAGAAATGAATTCATTCCTAGGAGCATAGGTGTAGCACCAATAGGTGATAAAATGAAGGAAAGTCAACTAAGATGGTTTGATCATGTGCAACAATGACCAATGACTGTGCCAATGAGAAGGAGTAAATTGATTGATTAATAAACTCTCAATGCTTGTTGCTGCCTTGTCTAGTGTGAAATTTGAATTGAAGGTGTGATGCTTTCAACCCTACTGATTAAGTGATTCCTAAGTTCAACTAGTGTGACTCTCACTAATCATCTTCTCCAAATTTTGTAGGTGTGATGCATTCAACCCTAGTGCGACTCCTAGGTTCAATTATCATGACTCTAGTTGATAATCTTCTTCTTCCTCTACTATTTTTTTGTCTTTATATGACTAGAGATTTCTATACTACACAGCCTACAATCCTTTACAATACTCAATTATTTCTTTAATCTGTAAACATTTTTAGATGTTTGCATTCAGAGATGGATAAGAAAAAAACAAGAGATTAATATCTAAGATCAAGATGGTGGAACCTAAAAGAAGAAAAAGCAGTTTATAAATAAATAAATTGATAAAGAAAAATAGAATTTGGAACAAAAAACTAATAATGTCAAATGAGATGGCTAGCAAAAGATGTTTTAAAATTAAAAGATATTAAGACAAACCAATATAACCTAATATATGAAGTTCAATCTTAGTAAATATGGGAGTAAAGAAAAAAGGTAGTAGTTAAGATTAATGACCAAGGGATACCCTAAAGCAACCATTTTCTTTAAAAGAGGAAGTAGATAAGATTGAATACCAAGAGATACCCCGAATAGAAAATTTTCTTTATCTTGGTTCTGTAATACCCTACAATGCATTAGAAGGGTAAAAATGTAATTAATCATGAGTTAGGGTAAAACTGTCTCTCAACATTTTTAGGAAGTCATTTGTAGTATTTGGGATCCAATACAATGAATTAGAAGTGAGGAGAACAAAGATACATCCCGAATTTGTCAAGGTCTAAAATTATCCCAAATGCGTAATTGGGGTAACTTTATAGACAAACATGTACCAATTGTGAGACAATTAAAGTACAAACCATACATCATTGGAAAGCTCTAGGAATCTACTTTCCAACGCCTCATACGGTGCATAATTTGGAGTCTTCTAGAGAAAGCTATAATTATTTTACCGCAAGATACCTACGCTGAAAAATTCAAAGCATACCCCTAATAGATCAGGAGATTCGTGATAGATGGCATGACCGGTCTGGGAGATGGGGCCAAGCCCTAGGGAAATTTCATGACCGATCAGGATTGGAAATTTTGGAAATAAGTGAAATACATACGGAAATGACGTGGTTTTCTCTCATTTGACCTCCACACAAGTGGGATCTCGTTTTAAATAAATTCTAAACCGTATTAGACCTAATTTAGGTCCATTAAACCATTTAGAATATAAAAAAGAAGAGTTAGAGAGAATTAGGAGGCCAGGGAGAAGAGAGATGAAATTCATCTTCTTCAAGTGTTAGTAAATTGCTAGAGAACCTAGATCTAGCCTAAATTAGTTGTGATTTTCAGTTTTCTACTTTAGTTTATAGTTTCTAACCATAGAATGTTTTGTTTACTCATAGAAGAAAGAAGAAACCACAAAGGGAAAGGAGTCTTAGGAGAGGATTCTTTAGAGCATTAAAGGTTTAAGCTATTGGTGAGTAGATATGTATTTTATGCACTTTTATTTCCTAGGTTCTTAGATTAGTTGAGAATAAGCTTTGTTTTAGTGGATTCACCTCCATTCTTCTTGTGGTACTCTTTTGTTAATATATTCCGGCTCTATATTCCGGTTACTTTTGTGCTATTTTGTTATTTTGTTAAGTTTATTCTAGTTGGTATCAGAGCCATGGCCTTGTCCATGGATAGCTAAACTCTTCTTTAGTCTTGCCCTATAACTTAGTCTTGCTACAGTTATGCTCAAAGCCATCTTACAGAGTACTGTTTCTGATCATCTTAGACCAGTATGCTCTGTTCCTGTCATGACCAGTATGCTCTGCAGTT
>JAOXJP010235076.1:0-24070 GCA_025762735.1 Platanus orientalis
CATGCTCAACATAGATTGAAATTTTCATAGCAATTCATATCGAAATTTTCAAAAATGTTCCAGTATTTCGAAACATTCTAGCGAAATTTCCCCAAAATTTCCATAAATCCTCATGGCGAAAAATCCATCAAAATCGAAATTTTGAACCTTCCTTTTAGGTGACCTCATGAATAAAACTTAGAATTTATGTTTTGTGTTTTCTTTCTTTTCTGTCATGTTGTTTACAACTTTGTGAAAGTTAAACAATGTTTGGAGTTGCTTTTAAGACTATGATTGTATGTTATTGTATATTGGAGAACTTAGTTCATATTTTCAAAGGTGTTCTTATCTTTCACACTAGCGAATGAACCCTTGCGAGCACGGGTCTACAGTTCAATGAAGAGAAAACAAAAATAAAACAATTTTAGAAATAAGAAACATGGAGGATAGAAAATAGGAAGAAGAAAAGTTGGAGTTGAAACTGTTTAGAAACCCATTAACATAAAGGAGTTTGGATGAGGGAATTTATGTGAGGGAGGAAGAATAAGTAGGAGGGAAACAGTTTCAGAAACCGAATTTAAGAGAGGGAAAATGGAGAGGGGAGAGACGCGCGGCAATTTTATGAAAAAAGAAGAAATTAGTAGGGGTTGTCCACGTAGGCAACACATTACTTTATAGATTTTAACAACTGTCTTCTAATCTTCTTCTTCATCTTATTTATTTATTTATCCTGCTAGGGCCATTTCTTAGTTATTGTTTAGCATTATAATTTATTTGTAATTTCCTTGAACATGTAGCTGTGACTTCTGCTCTTACATGGTGTTAAGGTTGTCAGGTTGCCTTTAAGCCTAGATTAAGAATAAGATAGAAGGGGAAATGCTTGTGTGTTCTCTCTCTCTCTTATCCCACATCTCTAGTTTTCATCTCCTAGTGTTAAATTCACCATATTTCACTTTTCTTCTCTCAACTTCTTCTTTCGTTGTTTGTTCTGGTTACATTGACCTGAAATCTGGTTCCCTTCAACTTGTATTCTCATCATTATCATCATCAAGTTATTTTCTTTTCTTTTAAAATTTCTATTCTCACCTTCCGTTACTTGTTCCCAATTCATTTCATAGTTCTCTTTGTTCTTTTTGATCTCTCTTCTTGTGTTGGCTTCCTGATCAGAATTGGTTCTTCATCCTTCATTTCTGTCCCTCTTTTTCTGTTAATTAGGCACGTTTGGGTTTTAGTGACATCTTTCTTCTTTTGAAGGTATACATAACTTTGTTTGCTTAGATCCAAAAAATAAGAGTAAAAAAATGATGAAGAAGAAAATTAGGAGAAAGGGAGAGAGCATGCTAGGGATTGTCTCTCATCTCCAATATTTCAAAGCAGATTTCCCATTGCGAACATGCGGTGACCCTCTTGTGCCAAGCACTGGGCGACAAGTGGCGGAAAAAAAGTGAACCACGATATCTTGTGCTTAGTGCTGGGTGTTTTCACTTTTTTTGCCAGACGTTGCCCAATGCCCAGTGCAAGAGCACTCTTTTTTGCAATAGGAAATCCGCTTTGCCAATATTTAATTATATCTAATCACAATGACAAAATTTTCGACAAACAATACATGTGATGTCTATTTTAACCCAAATACATTAATGACAATAAAACCCCTAAACAACCATGTAATGACTTTCTTAACAATCTCTTGCTATAACCAAACCTTTGACCTTGATCCTCAAGCCTTCAACCTGCACCAAAGCTCCTTTTCACATGTGGTGTTTTTGCTCTTTATTGCATATGGCCAAACCATCATTGCTCATTCCTTTTCTTTTGTCATCTATTGGGGCTACTTCTAGTTTCCCTTGGATTTTTTTTTGATGAAAGAAATGTTTTAGTCAAACGTGGGAAAAGGCTTCCCTAAAGAATATAACAAAAGGAAGAGAGAGGGAAAAGAGCAAGAGCAACCTAGAACAAGAATCCCCCCCCAGACTAAGTAAGGGTGCAGCCAATAAGCTCATTCCAATCCCTATAAAGGTCCCCAGATCTTAGATCCCCACAATCTTTACAAAGGGGAGCCCAAAAGAAAATCAATCCTTTACATCCTATACTCTTGATACGCCAACCAGGCATGACCCTAAAAAACCCTCCTATTCCTCTCACCCTAAATAGACCAACAAATTGCCGTCGGCATTGGCCTCCAAATCCGATTCCCCCACCTTGAGAAGGCCCTACACCGCCAAACAACAAGCAAGGACTTAAGGTCTCTAGGGAGAACCGAACATATTCCAAAGTCACTAAGAACCCCAAACCAAACTTCCCAGGAATATGGGCAATGAAGCAGGATATGACTCATGGATTCACCATCCTCCTTGCAAAGACTGCAGATGTTAGTAGGGATGAAGCCCCTTCTCTTGAGAATATCAACAGTGGAAAGTTTTCCCAATTGAGCCACCCACATAAAGAATTGAATCTTTAACGAAATTAGGGTGTACTAAATATCCTTCCATTGGGGTTGGAACTCCGTTCTAGGCCCCAAAAACTGGGTGCCAAACCTCACAGTGTATAACCCATCATGGCCAAACTCCCAAATCTTCTTGTCTTCTTGGTTCGGGTGAACAACCACATCCTCGAGCTTCCCCAATAAATTGGCGACCTCCAACACCTCTTAGTCGAACACTGACCACCTAAGAATTGGATGCCACTGGACCTTCCCATTTACGACATCAAAATAGTTAGAAACCAAGGCTTGGGGGTTCAAAGCAATCATAAAGACCGAGGGGAAAACCCTTGCCATAGAAGTCTCGCCACACCATTTGTCCATCCAGAATTTCGTTTTCTAGCCATTCCCAATCTCAATCCTCATCCCCTCCATAAATTCTTGGAAGAATCTCATTATACCCTTCCATGAACTAGAGCCATAAGGGCATCTCATAGACCGCGGGTAATCGTCCTCCCGCTCCCCATGTCTAGAAGCTACCACTTGCCTTCATCTACTCTCCCTCTCGACCCCAAATCTCCACAACCATTTACATAAAAGAGCCTTGTTTAGAAGCCCCATCTGCTTTAGACCCAAACTACCGTATTGCTTTAGGGTATAGACCTCATCCCAAACAACTAAATGCAGGCCCCTTTGATCCACCCCACCCTTCCAAAGAAAGTCCCTTTGGAGTCTCTCAATTTGATTGACAATTGAGAAGGGCATAACAAAGAGGGACATGAAATAGATAGAAATACTAGCCACCACCGCTTTTAGTAAAGTTATCCTTCCCCCTTTTGTCAGAAACGTCATCTTCCATCATGCTAATTTCCGCCGCACTCCATCTACCACCGGACTCCATGACTCCTTGCTCTTAAATGATGCCCCCAAAGGAAGGCCCAAATAAGGGATAGGAAGGCTACAAACCTTACAACCAAGATCGGCTGCTAAGGTGTCAATGTCGTGGACAAGTCCAACCCCTACCATTAAGCTTTTACCAAGATTCATGCGAAGCCCTGTCACTGCCTCAAAACATCTGAGGACACACCTTAGCAACCGAATCTACGTATGAGAATAACGGTAGAGGATCAAAGTGTCATCTGCATATTGGAGATGGCAAATCGAGATCTCTGCGTTTCCCACTGAGAAACCTTTAATTAGGTCACCTTCATTAGCCTTTCATAGCATGGCACCCAATGTCTTGGCCACTAAGAGGAAAAGTAAAGGGGACAGGGGGTCACCTTGTCTAAGACCTCTGGAAGCCTCAAACTGACGAGTAGGGGAGCCATTCACCAAAACAAAGAGAGGCCAGACTGAAGCAATGCCACATCCAATTCTGCCATTGTCTTCCAAAACCAAATCGCCCCAGGATGTAGTAAAGGAAGTCCCAATTGACATGATCATAAGCCTTCTCCATATCCAACTTGCATATAACCCCTGCTCGACCTCGCTGAATCTGATCATCAATGCATTCGCTGGCACAAAGGAACCCATCCAAAATAGATCTCCCTTTTAGGAAAGCCCTCTGGTCCTTGAAAATAATGTCAGGAAGGACATTTTTCAGCCTACACGCCAAACTTTTAGAGATAATCTTGTATGTGCTACCAATAAGGTTGACGGGTCTGAAGTCTGACAGCAAAGCTGCTCCCTTTTTCTTGGGAATAAGAGAGATGAATGTGGCATTGCTCTCCTTGTCAAGAAAGCTTCTCTCATAGAAGTCGCTAATCACCTGCATCAAGTCCCCTTTCACAGTTTCCCAACGAGCCTTATAAAAGGCAAAAGGAAAGCCATTAGGACTCGGTGCCTTATCACTTTCCATACTTGCCACCACCCCACCACCCCTTTTATGTCCTCTTCCTCAAACGGTCTTTCCAACCAACCCCTCTGTTCCTCTGAGAGGACCGAGAAATGAATGCCATCCACCCTAGGTCTCACCTCCCCATCTTCAAAGAATAATGATAAAAAATGCCTCTCCACCTCCCTCCTATTTGGATCTCCCCTTCCACTAACCTGTCACCCACAAACGGTGAATCCCATTCAAGCTACGTCTACAGGTGGCCATCTTATGAAAAAATTTGGTGTTTCTGTTCCCCTATTTCAACCACTGAACTCTAGACTTTTGCTTCCATAGAATTTCCTCCATACACAACACTCTCACATTCTTCTTTAAGATGATGTTGAGTCATCCTATCCTCATCTGACAAAACACTCATTTCCTCTTTCTCATCAATTAAACGGATTTCATCAAGGATGGAGCTCTTCCACACCTCCACATTACGAAAAGATTCCTTATTCCAAATTCGTAACTTCTCCCTAAGGAGTTTCAGCTTCAGGCGGAACTTTTGACTCAACGGATCATCCACCTCAAAAGAATGCCACCACCCCTCCATCAACTCTTTGAAATCCGGATGAAGCAACCACATGAGCTGGAAACGAAAAGGTTTAGGTTTTGAACCCGCCACACCACCCTCAAGGAAGATAGGGGAGTTATTCAACCCAGGCTTAGGGAGCACTGACCTAATGGAAGGTGAAAAACACTCCCATTCCATCGATATCAAGAATTTGTCCAAACGGCTCAGCGAAGGCCTCTCCTAAAAGTTAGACCAAGTGAATTTAGTCCCAGCCGAATGCACATCAAGCAAATCATGCCTGTCTACAAAGTCCCCAAAGATCTCCATCTCTCCTGACATTCTGACCCCCCACTTCTCTCGTCCGGAAAGAGGACTTCATTAAAGTCACCCCCAATACACCAAGGCAAAGAACACCCTTCCCTAGTCAAAGCCAACTCATCAATGAATTGGGGAAAAAGGGCCCCATCCGTTGGACCATACACCGTCTTAAGATGCCAACTGAGAGGTTCCCCTATCCGAGCAGCCGTGATAGTGATCGAAAAATTGTCCACCCTACCATCCAATTTCGAAATACGATCATTGTCCTAATGAAGCACTTCACCGACAGACCCCACAGACGGAAGGAACCTCCATCCTGTTCTAGCAAAGCCAACCACTTACAGCTTGGATTCTTGAATCAACACAATTTTTGCCCTGTTTCTACTCACAAGATCTTTAAGAAGTCTTCTCATCTCTGGACTGCTAAGGCCCCGCACATTCCATGAGAGAATACGAATAGACATCAACAACCTTACATCGCACCCTTGCACCCTACCACCCACCCCCACCCCACAATTCTCCTCTCCTGCTATCAGCTCCAACTCACCGACATCAGAATTAATGGCACAACCCTCCCCCTTCCTCTCCCGTTGCTCTAGTTTAATAAATAGACCCATGACCTCCTCCTCCAACCCCTTAAAAGATAAGCCCATAATTTTACTAACTTCCCCTATCTTGCTCAGGACCCAACTTAAGACGTCTGGCCTGGCCTGAGAGTCCCCAACCGACGAAAGCATAGCCTTGGATAAGCAATGTACCCCCGGGTCAATGTCCCCTCCCACAACATCAACTACCCTCTTATCGTTCGTTAGGTCCAAAATTGTCGGATGAACCACCACCCTAGAGTTCCAACAATACTGGGGTAATCTGCGAATCGTCCACCTGCGAAACCAAAACCCCCTCATTCATATCCATCGGCTGAAGAGTCACGTCTGGCTCCTTAACAATAAGCTCATCATCCACCGGGATAGCATCCCGCAAAACCGACAGGGACTCAGGCAAAGGAGCATGCGATACCTCCTCTGGTTTGAGAGCAGTAGACCTGTAGCAATCCAAAGGGGATTCGGCCACAACTCCGATGGAAGTACCCCTTTATCCCTTGTCCGCTCCCCCTCAAACACTAGATGGATGATATCACGGCAACCAGGGCTTGAGCAACCAACTCACTCCCTCCGTCCAATAGTCGTAGGATCATCAGAATAATACCTAGACACTTCACAATGTTTAACCCCGATACCATCCCCCACTTTGCATCTATCGCCTTGCAAAGGAAATTCCAAAATTGCCCTTTCCAACGAAGTGGAGGCTTCAAGCGACGACCCCTCCAACCTATTACCTTCATTTGACGGTTGTGCCCTCGCTTCAGAATTTAGTAGAATCATTTTTCCCTTCGACTGGATTACCCTATTTACCCCCTACTCAACTCTGAGGTTTCCACTTGATCCATGGCCCCTTTATCCAAGCCAATCCTCTCTGATGTGCGGATCAGATGGGCCCGAGCCAAGATCGAGACGAAGCGATTTCTCTTCAAATAGGCCCAGCCCATTTGAAATTTGCCCCATCGCCACCTCAGCCTTTTTCAAATCCTTCCCAGTTGGATTCGAAGTGGAATTGTCTTCGTACAACCGTGAACTGCTGCTCTACCCAACCAATGGAACGCCCCTCTTGTCAGATGCCATTAGAATGGCCTTAGCCTTGCCCCTCTTCGGAGATGCAAAAGGAAGTCTGCTGGAAAAATCCGCCGGCCGGAGGAAAATATGGAAGGAATTTCCATTATCGTAGATGTCAATAGACCTGGGAATATAGTCCCACCTCACCCACCAAACCAGAATCCAAACCTCCCTAAGTTGATCCTCCTCGTTTGTCAGAACCCACCATCTCAACATTCCTCTGCACAGACCCCCGATAGCTGTGAATATGCCTCTTATCCAAAGGTGGTATGGAAGTCCAAGCACTTGCACCCACTTGCTTTTCAAAACCTTTCGGTTGTCCACTATTCCAACCTCCAGTGACCACTTGGAAAAGCTCCATCCCAAGCGTCCCGGGCCTTCTATTCCCCCAGTCACCAGAAGGTTCGTTGCCCCTTTCGAATTTAGAAACAAGATGGCCCTACTTTCATCAATCAGCTGAACCGAGGGAGAGCGACGACATTGAATGAATTCCATCACCAACCTGTAGCAGTTGTTCCAGCAAGGATTACTGCCCTTAAATTCCGCCACCACAGGCCTTCCCCACTTCCTAGAGTGCAAACACCTTTATGAGTAGAAGGTTGTGATCCCCAAGCCATTCTTGGATGAAGTAATCTCCACTGCGATTCTGAGTTCAGGTTCCAAATCATACAGAAGAGCACCACCACCCGAGCTCTCCGCCACATATCCCATATGGTGTTTCTCCACCCAAACTAGCACGAAACCAACATTAGTGGGGGTATCAACAGTCAAATCCAGTCTCCTTCCGGGATTGCAGCCGTTGCTACGAACCAATGGCCCTACCCCTAAAACCCCCTCCATCTCCTGAAGGAGGTCTGCGAGAGCCGTAGTCATGTTCTCCCAACCATAGCCATTGGTGCCTTCCGGAATGATAATGAATTTAGATTTCCCCACCTTCGAAATCACAGACACCAGCAAAAACTTGCCTCTTTTGTTCTCCTTTCGCTGAACCAGAATCACATTGGTCCCCTCCTTTAGCGTCTGATCAAACCTCGACTGGTTCTTACATTTCCCTACCTCTCTTAGTTTTTCCAATAGCCATTTGGCTGTCTCCACCCCTACCATAATGAAGTGGAGAAAGCCCTTCCCTTGTTCAACAACCTTGACGCATCGCGAATTAGCACGCCATATTTCCTTGAAGTCGAAACTCTTCGACTCCACCACCCTAGTTCGTTTCCTAGATTTAAGCATTTCCAGCGGACATCAGTGGTTCTTGGCAATCATCTCCGGCAAGCATCTTCGACAATGAAACACCATTTACTTGGAATCTGCAAAAGGGATGGCGATGGTGAGTGGCCGCGACGGCAAACAGCCGTTGCTGCTAGCGAGAATCAACGCGAACAGTAATCCAACGAAAACGTTGTGGCTTTGCAGATGATTTGCAGCGGCCATTGGCGGCAAAACCTTCTTTGGGATTGATTTAAAGGCTATTTAGACGGAAAGCAGTTGATTGCCGTACATGAGTTTTTCCTCACCTTTAAATGAAATCGTAAGAAACCCTAGCCTTTCCTTGGGTATATACCTTTCCAGAGTTACCATGGACCCATCTCAGCTAGGGCTGTCAATGAGCCGATCTAATTTGGCTTGTCATGAGCTAAGCCTCCAATTGAGTAACATCATGTCTGGTGAGTACTTTTTTTTTTTTTTTTAAACCAAAAGCAACTTATATCAAGAGAAAATCCTCTACTGCAGCTTAAAGTGTGGCATTGTCTGCAGTGCGACACTTACTCAAAAAGTGAAAAATCACCACCAAATTTGATTTCTTGGGTACGCCTCTCACTGCAGACACATGCCAGACAATGCCACACTTTAAACTGCAGTACAGGATTTGTTCTCCATATCAGCATCATATTTATGATAAATAAAATAGAATTGTTAATGGGCACTGAACTATCATGTCACTCAGTACATCTGTAAAAACGTGGGTCAAATCTACTTTGACCAAAATGAGTGCAAGATACGCTGACACATGATGTGTTTTATAATTTAATGCCTCTTTTTTGGCACTTATTTTTTGAGTTTAGCATTTTTCTGACTTTTTTAAACACTATTCACACCATCTGTCAACCTGTAGTGTGGTCGCATGGGTTTGATGAGCCGAGCTTGGCCTGAGCTGAGCTGGGCAAAGCTTGGCTGAGCTCAGCTTGTTGACACCCCTAATCTCAGCATACTTATCTTGGCAACATTCAATTTATGTATATTGTTTCTTGATTGCTGAACATTTCATTGTGTAAAACATCCCTGTAGTTTGATTGGAATGCATTGGCGACATAACAGTACAACCTCTCCACTTCAGCCATCCAGCTCAAACTCTATGGGAAATCCTTGATCTCTCACTCATTGTTCTTTCAAAACTAACAGACACCCAAAAGAATTTTGTAGTATTACAAAAATATTTTTGAAATGTGCAATGATAGAAATCCAATATAAAGTCTGATATTCCAAAAAAAAAAAAAAGATCTAGATTTCAGCTTTTTGTTGTTATTAGATATACTTCTATCAGTTCTATGCTGTTTACCCCCCAAAAGAAGAAGATATACTTCTATGCTTCGTCAAGATTGTTTTGTGTTTTATTCATTACTATGTTTTGATTGAAGATCAAGCAGTAGATCAAGTGGAATGGCAGAACAGGATTAGTATACCTGACCCCAAATAGTAGTAAATGACTCAAATGCTGATGAAGATGATGTATGCATATGTAATGGCATGCACACTAATAAAACAATTTGTAGCTATCACTTCTGCTTTTGTTATACTCATTTCCTGTTAATTTAACATATGGGATAGAAAACTTTGTTACCTTAGGACATGCTATGACGACTCATACTCTCATTAATGTATTGTATCTTGTTTTCTCAATTCTACAACATTTACTTGTAAGCAAGCAGGGATGTTAAGGACCTCTTGTTGAGCCACTGATATGGTCTAGTTTTACCTGCTTTGTTGCAGACTGGGGACCTAAGATTGATGTGGTTGGTTTTTGCTTCCTCGACCTTGCATCAAATTATGAGCCTCCAGAATTACTTGTAAAATGGCTTGAAGCTGGTGAAAAACCTATCTATATTGGATTTGGTAGCCTTGTGAGTTTCTTTTGGTTCTCTCTCTAGATTTTATATTTCTTTTATGAAAGATTCTCTCTCAAGAATTGAAGCTACCTTGCGGTTTTGTAACTCTTCTTTTTGTGGAGATCTGTTATCTTTAACCTTTTTAAGGCTGTTATCAAAACAAAGAAAGGAGAGGGAAAAAATTTAATTCTGTGGTTCTGTAGCTCAAATTGTCTAAGTTTTGACAGTTTATTGTGATGCCTGCTATCGAATTCATCTTTCCATTTTAAATACCAGCAGGATTGCATTACTGATTGACTTAAAGAAACCTAACTGAGGATACTCTGTATGAGTTTTTTGAAGTCATAAGTAGGTCGTGAACCATTATATGTGTGGTTTTTTTACTTTTTTTTTTTGAAGAAATTGTGGTATTAAGGTTTGAGTAACCCTAACAGCAACGTTGTGGTGACTTGTGTAATGTTGTTGTAAGATTTTTTTCTATATCTGTTGAATGTTGGCTTTATTTGGATGTGAGTTTCAGTCCAAATTTTGTGGGGAGTGGGTGTTTTGAGCTGTGGTTGACCACTAGTCTGTAATAAACTCTGGCTGTGCTGAGCTGCTCTCTTTTCCCCCAAATGTTTTGTGATGAAAAAGTCTTTGTAGTGTCTATGGTGAATTATAAGCTGCCATGTGTTGTGCTGGGGGTTAAAAACGTCCAAAGAATTGCTCAGTTGAAAAAGTAGGTGTTCCAAAAAGAGAGACTAAATTTAAAAACACGTGATGGCATGCCTACAGAAGTCTGTGTCATCACAAGCAATCATTCTTCTTCCTTTTTACATCTGCTGGAGCATCGAAGGAGTACAGAAATACTGCTGTGTTCATGTTTGAGGCAGTTTCTTTTATGATTTGATTCCTCTTGGGTTGTGTAACCCTAATACAGTGGGACTAGATGTTGGAAATCATGTATGAAGTAGTATTCATGAGATGGGTCATGTATATGGGGTTTAGATGTAAATACATGTAAACTTGTGGTGTTTTTTTGTTTTGTTTTCTTTGCATGTCTTGTTTTAGTATGGTATATCAATATCATACCATATAGCATAAGTAAAGAGGGATATATACAATTTTGTAGAGAGTATGAGTTAACTTTCTCTCTATGGTTTCTAAGTCTCTTCTCCTTTTTCTTCTTCTAAGAACCCTAATCAACTATACACCTACTCAATCTACACATTCAACTTGCTATCAGAGACAAAGGGTGTGATTAGGGTGCCTAAAGGAGAGAAGATCAAGCAAGAAGCCTTACTAACGTTAGTAGTCTGTACAACTAACTTCAGCAGGTCATATTGTCACGGACAAGTTTCTTGGCACGTGATTGTATGATGGCCTTGGGTGTTGGCACAATGGTGTTTCCTTAAATAGTGCGTGATGGCATTTCCATAAATATTCCATTATGATTTTTCTGGTGGTCCAATGTTCCCTCTGAAAATCCATGAAAAGCTTAGCATACACCTTGAGGAAAAGTGGGTGCTCAGAAGCACCAAGCCTTGGCATGGGCAAAAGGAGGCATGTCAAGTGGCATGAGCTTGACGGACAATGTGCCATGCAACATAGTGCTAGCCCCTATGAGCTGAAACTGCGTCTGCATTCTTGGACAGTGGTTAGGGACGGTCTTAGGCTTCTTGGATGGGGAGCTTATGGTTCTTTAGGGGGTTGGGTTCCCTCTAGGGACAGTGCTTGGGGCCCTAGCGTGGGTGGCATTGCACGCTGGCCTTAGGCCAGAGGTTGAGGCACGTGCATGTCATTAGCATGCCTATGCGACAATGGCGACACTATTGAGGTCGAGTAGGCTATCATGTAGCACATGTGCTCAAGTGTGTCTTTCCTTGTGTCGGGCATGAGCTTGAATTGGCACGGGAGGATCACTTCGGTGGTTAGGAAAGGCATAAGACAATGTGATGCAGCATGCATGTAGGATAGTGGGTGTGTGCACAAGAGATTAAATAAAATTGATAAAGTAATAGAAAAAAATAAACAAGATTCCTACTCGCAAGTTCACATGCTAATTCAAGCAATTCTTTAAATTAAGTTCTTACGCAATAAAGGAATTATGGCTCACAAAAATTAATAAACAATAATTAACATGCTTAGATTATCAATAAGAAACAAAAATTTAATAATGAGGCTAGTGCAGGTCAAACCAGAAAAGTGCCTAAATAAGGCCAAAAAATAAGAGAAATTGGCTAAATAATTTCAGGAATGATTTGAAAGAGGTAAAGATGAATTCATTGACATTCATTATCAATACCAATAATTTAGGGAAGGTCTATTTAGGTTAGGAAATAAATATCTCAGGTTTAGGCCATATGCCACAACATGCCAAAAGTGTCTACTGTCAGAAATTTGAA
Organism: Platanus orientalis; assembly: GCA_025762735.1. Lineage (NCBI taxonomy): Eukaryota > Viridiplantae > Streptophyta > Magnoliopsida > Proteales > Platanaceae > Platanus > Platanus orientalis. Next base: position 12,265 of record JAOXJP010235076.1, read on the forward strand.
AAGATAGCCAAATAGGGGATAAAATACCTGAATCTAATGTCGAATGCCTCTTTAGTGATGTTGAAGATGTTTGCTATCAATCTCTAAGCTTGAAAAATCAAATTTGGGGATTTCCCAAATTTTCAAAATTCTCTCTTCCTAAGGACTGCCGCTAACCAAATTTTTTTTAATATATATTTTTTAAAAAGTGGGGTCTACTAGGTGGATTGCCTAAGGGTTTGGTAGACCTAGGAAAAGTCTCACGTGCTAAGGCCCAATAGTCTGGCCGTGGTGTTGATTCTCGCAGGGATTGTTGGAGAGGACCTATTCACGCTTGGGTATAGCCCAATGGCTATAAAATTTGAAATTTCAAAAATTTTGGATCATTGGCTGCTAGAAGGTGGATTGTTTGGGAGTGGGGAGTGCTCTGGATGAGTCGAATCCGGAAGATTTTCAGTGATGGGAGATCAAGAGCAGTTCTCATGGAAGTGCCCAAAAATCAGCAATCATACCTGTTTATGCTTCCACTAGCCACAACTTGAAGACCAGGGGAGCTTTGGGTATGAGACCAAGTTCCTTAGGATTGTCCATGTGTCCCACGCCTCCTCACAAACTACCTATAGTTGATTCCCTGTAGTTAGGGAATAGTAATCAAACTCGTGAAAAGTCTTTATTTGATGGATTCACGCTTGGGAGGGATTTCTACGTTTAGAACTTCTTTAAATCAGCTAACATGAATGGATCGGATGCTCTGAAGGTGTCGTTTACTAGTAAGGAAGCTTCTAGAACAGTTACTGCAATCAAAATTTCAAAATCTGACTGTTGGGGTTTGATTTCTTTAGCAAACACAGGTTTAGCACAATAAGGTCAAGTAAACGTAAGACAAAAAAAATATAGAAAATAAAGAGATAGAACCTTTAACCCAAGGGGAAGGGAGTGACATTCATTACTAGCGTTGAACGAGGTGGAGACTTAGACCCATTCCAGGGTTTTAGGGTTCTTCAACTGTAGGCCAACAAAAGGAAGAAGCTGAAACGTGAGAGGCAAAATTCTGTTTCATTGCATAAATTCTTGGCTGGTCGTGGGCTCTATAAATAGAGTTCCACGGTTAGGTTTAGTACAAAAATAACAACATGACAATAAAGCCCCTCTACTAATCTTACGACCAAAATGACCCTAAACTGCAAAAAATAGCAAAAATACCCTGCATAACACTCAATGATTAAAGTACCCTCACCTCATGTAACATGAAATAAAAAGAACATGTAAAATAAAGAAAACTCCCTAATGGAACCATAACAAGGGTGCAAACCTTTTGTGTCGCCTATAGTAGACCTGGAACTCTCTCCTAGATCCGATGTCCTCATCAACTCTCCTCTTCTGAGAAAAGTTGCCTCTGATGCTAAACGACTGTGATACTGCTCCAGAATGTCAGGATCAAGACGCTGTAACTCGCTCTTAGTCAACCATGTACTGTCAATATCTGGTCGGCCCTTCCACTTGACGAGGTACCTCTGATGCCCTCCTTATCTAATGGAAACAATCTGGTCTCCCAAAATGGTCTAAAATCTCCTCCTTGTAAGTAGTGATTGGGGGCAATGGTGGCATAGGCTGAGGAGACTAAGGGTTTAATGTTTGTGGGTCTGTAAAAGGCTCAAAGTTTAGGGTAGAATAGCCATGGTAGGGTACAAGGTCCTCCACATTAAAAGTAGAGCTAATCCCCAAATCAGTCGGAATATCCAAAACATACGCATTAGGTCTAATCTTGTTTAAAACTTTGTAAGGTCCCGAACTTGTCGCATGCACTTTTAACGCGACCCCAAGTGGGTATCGCTCAGGACGGAAATGAACCATAACTAAATCATCAACCTGAAACTCGCAATGTGAACGGTGTAAATCAATTGACTGTTTATATTTCTCATTACTCATAGTAATTCTACGTTTGATTTCCTGATGTAATGCATGTAAATGAGATGTAAATGCAGATGTAGACTCAGATGGACACTGGGATGCAGTCATAAGAATAAGGTCTATAGGAGCCCTGGGTCTATAACATGTGGCTATCTCAAATGGACTCATGTTAGTGGTTCTATTAACCGAATTATTATATGCAAACTCAGCAATAGACAAGACTGTATCCCATGCTCTAAGATTCACTGATTAGACAATGAAGTAATGTCCCTAGACTTTTGTTCACCACCTCAGTCTACCCATCTGTCTGAGGGTGGTAAGCAGAATAGTATTGTAGCTTGGTACCTATTATCTTCCATAGTGTCTTCTAGAAATAACTGATAAATTTGACATCACGGTCAGACATTATGGATTTGAGCACCCTATGTAAATGGATTACCTCATCAAAGAATAGAAGAGCAACCTTGGAGGCATCCGAAGTCTTGGCACATGGTATGAAGTGGGCCATCTTGGAAAAATGATCCACTACAACTATCACGGAATCGTGTCGCCTCAGGGAACGAGGAAGGCCTAACACGAAGTCCATGCTCACATCCTGCCATAGACTGTGAGGAACTGGTAAAGGAGAATGCAAACCTAGACTCTGTTTCTTGTACTTTGTCAATTGACAAGTATGGCACTGCTCAACCACTTTTGCCACATCCCGTTTCAAACTGGGCCAGTAGAAATGGTCATCAAGTAGAACAATGGTCTTGTCTTGACCTTAATGGCCAGCTACACCGCTTGCATGCATCTCCCATATCAGAAAGTCCCTCATAGATGTGCGAGGTAAACACAAGTGCGTACCTCGAAAGAGATACCCGTCTTGAATCATAAACTCTCTGCTCCTCATTGGCTGATCGCTATGCAAGGAGTGGAATATAGTACCAAAGTCCAGACACGACTCATAGTCCTCTCTGAGTCTATTGAATCTGGTGATCTGTATGCTTATTGTATGCGGAAGGTAGACCTTTCTGCTCAATGCATCTGTAACCTTGTTTTCTAAGCCGGTTTTGTGTTTAAACACAAATGTAAACTCTTGAAGATACTCTAGCCACTTGGCATGCCGTGAGTTAAGTTTCTTTTGAGAGCTTAGATACCTCAAGCCTCGTGGTCAGAAACTAGAATGAACTCCTTCAACAACAGGTAATGTCTCCAATATTTGAGAGATTGGACTACCTTATAGAATTCCTTGTTATAGGTGAAATACTTTTGTTTGACTTCATTTAATTTCTCGTTAAAGTAAGCCACGGGATGTCCTTCTTGAGTGAGGACACCTCTTATTCCTACGCCAGATGCATCACACGCAACTTCAAAAACTTTAGAGAAATTTGGAAGTCGCATGACAAGAGCTTCAGTCATCCTCGACTTGATCTCCTAGAAGGCCTTGGCTGCTACCTTGGTCCACTTAAACTCACATTTACGGATGCAGTGTGTAATAGTTGCCATGATGGAACTAAATCCCCGAATAAACTGCCTGTAAAACGTGGTTAAGTCATGGAAACTACGAACCTCGTGAATGCTAGCAGGCTCAATCTACTCTACAATACACTTGATCTCGTCAGGATCAACGGTCACCCCCTCATCTGATACAACAAATCGTAAGAAGATAACTCTCGGTGTCAATAATGCACACTTCTTAAGATTTACGTATAGGCTTTTACTTTAGAATATCTCACATACACTCTGCAAATGGCTTAGGTGAACCTCTGGGCTGTATATAAGAATGTCATCGAAGTATACAACCAGAAATTTCCCTATGTAAGGCCTCAATACCTGTGTCATTACTCTCATGAAAGTACTTGGAGCATTAGAAAGCTCAAAGGGCATGACAAGTCACTCATACAGTTCGTCCTTTGTCTTGAAGGCGGTTTTCCACTCATCCCCTGGCCTAACTTTAATCTGGTGGTAGCCACTCTTAAGATCAATCTTGGAGAATATAGTAGCTCCCGCCATCTTATCTAACATGTCGTCAAGCCTAGGAATGGGAAACCTATTCCATACCGTGATCTTATTGATGGCTCTATTGTCAACACACATCCTCCAGTAAGAAGTGTGGGTACGACACACGGACTCATACTCTCCTTGATGAAACCCTTTTTCACCAGTTCATCCACTTACCGCTTCAACTCGGCATGCTTCATAGGGTTCATCATGTAGGGTAGATTGGAAAGAGTCGCTCTAGGAACCAGATCTATGGCGTGCTGAATATCATGCATTAGTGGCAGCTCATCTGGTAAATCCTCAGGGAGCATCTCTATAAACTTTCTGATGAGAGGCTTTACCTCAGTTGGGAGGTCAGATCTAGGTTTAGGGGTCACTGCTTTAGTGACTAATGCAAACACTGGTGCATTGCCCTGAACCTCATACTCAAACTCCTTAGGGCTAAGAATATTCAAGGTCTTCATATGAGGACTCTTTATATCTTTCCCTTTATTGCGCAGGCTCTTGCTTCTAAACTGGGCTTTTGGTGAAAGAGGAGTGAGCTTGATTTTCTTACCCTTGAACTCGAACACACGTGTTAGTCCTGCCATACAATGTGACATTCAAATTGAAGAGCCAGGGTCGGCCCTAGGATCATATTCCCTACATTCATAGGCATGATGTCACACTATATCTTGTCTTGGTACTGGCCAAAATTAATAGGTAGATGACTTCTATGGGTGACGGGAATAGAAAAGGAGTCTACCAATGACATTCGGCAGGGCTGAGGGTCAGTGGGAATGTGGTGAGTCTGAGCTGCTTCACATTATTAGTAGAAACCACGTTAATACAACTTCCACTGTCTATGATAACTTTGCAAATCTTCTCGCCAGACTTGGTAAAGGTACAAAAGATAGTGGTCCTCCGCCAATCCTCCTTTGGAGTAGCCTGTGTGAGAGCACACCTCACCACCCAAATGGGTGAAGGGGAAGAGGGATAGCTAGAATAGGAAGGTCTCATGACAGTTAGGTAACTATCCTCTCCCTCTCCATCATCGTCACTCGGAGCCTGCAAGGGATCAACAATCTCATCTATGCTAGTCTCATCATTAAATACCTACTGATCTCCATGGACCTCTTCTTTAGTGCTATCCTCTACATAGAGAGCAAGCTCTTTGCGTGGACACGCTTTGGAATAATGGCCTACCCCACCACACTTGTAGCACTTATTAGGATTGCCCGACGAACGAGCTCTGCCTTTTTCTTTTCCTCGATTAAGCACTGGGCCAGATCTAGAAGGTTTAGGTCCAACTCTGGGTGGCTGACCCCCTGAAATGAACCTACCATTTGGGCGCCTAGGATCTTGAGGTCGCGGAGCCGAAGGCTTCATATACCTCTCCATGTCCTGTGCTATCCTGTAGATCTACTCTAGGGTGGTGATGTAGTAGGGTATTAGGTCCTTTTGAATCTCAGGTTGGAGCTTCATCTTAATGCGAGTGATGGTCATCTCTGGACTCTCACAGACTCCATATCTCAATCTACCATCATCGAATCTCGTAATGTAGTCTGCGATTCTACATGATCCCTGGCGGATAGCATGATACGCTCGAGAAGTCTAGTGTGATAGTGACAACTTACATACTTTTCCCTGAGCTTCGCATCTCTACCCAGCTAACAATGGGTCTCTCATGTCTCCAATACATCTGTTGCTCTACCGAATCTTAGTAAAGCTGAGCTGACCCAACTAATTTCATTTTAGCGAATTTGACTTGCTTGTAAGGGGATATATAATACCAGTCAAAGTATTGGTCCATCTCACGGGCTCAGTCCAAAAAGCTCTTGGGGTCTGAGTGCCCATCAAAAGTGGACACCTTAACCCGTATGGTTCTAGGGTCCTCTGAGGGGGTCCCTTAGGCGGGATTGGAGATCTACCCCTAGGTGGGGTCCTCTTAGGTTCAGGCTCAGGACTATGAGTTCTTTGCTCGTGACCTCCTATGGATCCATGGCCTCAGTGGTGGTCCAGGTGAGGTCCTGTCTAATCCTCTCTCCTCTCTTAGAACGGGGACTCAACTTTTGATGGAGTTGCTTGAGGGTGTTCTTGAAGTTAGTCTCCATAGCTAGTGTTAATCTATCCACCCTCTCTGCCAAGTCCTTAAAGTCGGATCTTGAGTGAGCTGGGAGCTAGTTCCTGCTTTTAGGGACATTTTGCAGTGATAATCTAGTTCGGATCTAATGTGCATACACCAAAGAGCACAAAATGGGTGACTTTAAAGACTCCCTAGAATGATCTAAAAGAAGACAAAAGTATGGAAAATAAATGAATAACATAAAGTATGCAATGTTATGTACACTAGCCTCATTATTAAATTTTTGTTTCTTATTGATAATCTAAGCATGTTAATTAGGTTTTTTCTTGTTTATTAATTTTTTTGAGCCCTAATTCCTTTATTGCATATGAACCTAATTTGAAGAATTGCCTGAATTAGCATGTGAACTTGCGAGTAGGAATCTTGTTGATTTTTCTTTATTACTTCATCAATTTTATTCCTATCTCTTATGCACACACCCATTATCCTACATGCATGCTTTATCATAGTGCCTTGTAAGGAGATGTGATGGTGCCCTCATAAGGTGTTGTGCAACATTAGTGGGCTTAATGTCTCGGGCGGCAGATTGAGGATGTGTTGTAGGAGTGTTGGACTTTTAGTACTACATGCAAACCATCAAGAGCTTTGTGGTCATTTAAGATGTGCTTCGATGGTATTGTGTGCACGTCGAATTGGTTGACTAGACCTTGTGTTTTGCTTAGTATGGTTAGAGCTGGCTAACAATCATCAATGACACGAGAGACCCTACAAGCGGGATGAATGTCATGACGACATAATGAGGAACATGTGGGCTGGTAAATGGGGCTTGATGTAGTAGGGCTTGACAATAAGCAATATCCTTGTTAGTGCTTTATGGGGCATGTCAACAAGTCAAATAAGGGCTTGAATGGTGTTAAGGCTAGCCTTGGTTAGGGATGGTCAAGGTGTTGCAAGGTTGTGACAGAGAAATCTAGCTGTGATTGTTGGTACCATAGTTGATTTTAAGAGGTGCCTCAGATACATGTTGTATTAGAGTGCATAGTGCATGGATGGGAGTTTAAAGTAGCATTGGGTTGTGAAGAAGGCCAATGGCTTTGGATATAGAGGTATCGAGCATGATTGTTGTGGTTTCGAGGTGTGGGATGATTGCTGGTTACAAAGCTTTGTTGTTTTCTGTCATTTGGGTTCGGTGTGAAAATTGCTCAGGATTGGGATGACGTTGACAGAATAGATGAAGTCTTTGGTACGATAGACAACATTGAAGCAATTGAGTTGCATTCAGAAATATGCTTATAGAGAAACGTTTTGATGGCTCAGTGGAGTGACTTAATGGCAGCTAGTAGGTGATGTTGAGTGGTGTGAGTACCACTTATGTTCGACGGAATGGGCTACCATGTGATGTTGAATTTATGTCAAGGCAACAAAACAGATGTGTAAAGGCACAAGGAAAAGGCACGGAGGTGCCACAGAGATCACTTCACAATGACAAACCAATTTGAGGATCTAAATGGATGTTCATTTGGGGCAAAGGCATTAGTTATTGAGGTAGTGAAGTGATGCAAGACAGTGATCGAGGGTCTTCTTAGGGTGGAGGCAAGTGAGCTCATGTACGACGGTAGAATAGAGGCAGAGATATGAGAATTTAAACAAATAATCAGGTTGAAGACCGAGTATCGAGGTGTTTAGTGACATACGATGAGGTATTAGGATCATGGATCAAAGTCTTGGGATTGGAATTGTGATTGCTAAAGGGTGATCACGATCTGATCTAGGTTTTGATCGGCTAGTCCAAGGATCACATTGAATAAAACATGAAAAAATTAGAAAAGATATATGACATTAGTTAGAGACTTCTTACCTTACTTTAAATCAATTTTTTTTTATCATGTTAGATGTATAGAAGTCCAGAGAATTTGAAAGATTGAATAGAATCTTAGATAATTAACAAAAAATACAAAATTGAAGTGAGATGCCATTATATCAAATATAAACATGATGAATTGATAACATACCAGGGAATATGAGATCGGGAGATCACTGAGATGTCACTATTGCCACCATGAGCGTCATGAAGAATCAAGGGGAGGATCAGAATCGCAGGATTGATGGTTGTTGCGGTTGGGGATTGAGTATTGTTGCTCAGTCTCATATGTCTGCCTCTAGCGCTGACTCAAGATTTTGATAGTGATCAAGCTTGAAATTAAATATAAGGTCTCCAATTAAGTTTATTTCTTGGCCCATATGAATCTACTACCACTCAAATGGGGGTTGAATTAGCTAATCATTAGGTAGGGGTATGACTGAGTCTAAGTCTGACTATGTGTATCAGTGTCACATAAAATTGAAGAACTCCCGCGCTCATGTTGACGATATAGATCTCGCACTCTCATATCCGTATGTAATTGAGGTTGAGACATCACTCGCAGAACATCTAAACACTGTTAGTGGCACTATATTAGAAGAATATGATGCCTCGTCTGTCGACATTTGCTGCCTATACGATCTCAAGTACTGATCGTTGATCCCATACCCAGAGTAATACCCATGACCATAATCATTCCCTTCATACTGTGTTTGTCCATCATAATGCTGGTATGTGTGAACGCCTTAGATTTGGACTTGCTGCCTCTCTCTAAATCGACTACTATAGGGTTTATCCTGCATGGCAATGTAGTGATCATCATACTTTGTGAAACAACAAGGGGTAGAAGAGCCATCTCCGCCTCCACCTTCACCCTCACCCTCATCCATGCCAGTGGCACCAACTGCTTCGTCATCTCCATCATCAGAATCATTAGAACTCTGCTCATCATTCTCCATTGTTGCTGTATGCTTTTGGACTTGGACTGCATAATCACCACTCACATCCACTGCACCACCGACAGCTAGTCCTAGATTTTAAAAAAAAATGCGTACATCTCCATATAGCTCTCATCAGAATCCTGATAGTTTCTACCCTTAGCTTCAGCAACTGTGGCTGCCTGTTATAGTCCCTCAATCTAATTTGTACTCTACCCATCAAGTACTGGCTCCTTATGGATCCAACTATCTAGTATATCATCAACCACAAAGATGTGGTTGAGTTCGATGGCATTATAGTAAGCAACATCTTGTTGCCTCTTAAATAAATTTTGAACCTTCAAGCGCATATTGTAATACATGTGCACCAATTTTATAGGTTCATAGAGTCGCCAAGTGGAGTGTTGGACAACTTTCTTTGTATGAAGGGGACCACATGCCTGTTGACTAATGTAGTTTACTTTGTTTTGTTTTTTTGGCTGTTGTGGGTTGCTTTGTGCTCTTGGTTGTAGTTCTTGTTTTTCTTTTAATGCAATCATTCGTTAATTCATCAAAGAATTTCGACATTTTCAATCTATTTCTAGGCTTTGAATGTATTAGAGAGAATGTGCTCCAATTTCTCTCACATCCAGAAGAAGATGCTGTTTGACTAAGGACTTTGATGGCGATATCCTTAAGACGAGGTGCACTATTCTCATACAAGTCCCACCACTCATCTGTTATAAAAGGATTGAACATGTCATATTTGTACAAAAGTCAATACTTAATTTTAAGAACTTACATATTTATTGGTATACATATATGGTTGGCAATTTATCATAGCAAACTTCAAGAGGTTTGACTTAAATCCTTATCCGATCATAAATTTATTAAATTATAGACAATATTTAAATTTTAATGTTAGATTCCAGTTGATAATAAACACATGAACATACATGTTAAAATGCCAGTCAAAACTAACAAATCACTTACGTCTCTCATTGTAAATTCTTATTTAACATCATCCCTCTCAAGTCTTTGTATTACCGCTTTCATTTATTTAATTATATCTGTCTTCATTCCCATTTCTATATCAGAATATTGAAATTGCGGATTCAAGAAGTTTGCTGCCAAATAATATTAAATATAGTTAGTTGATATGTCAAAAAAAAAAAAATTGTTTTATCTAAAACAAGCTAAGCTTGATATAAGTTTTATGACTACGTATGTTTTCTACGAATCTCTTTGCCCTACTCATTGCCTCGTAGATGTAAGGCATAATGGGCTTTTTATCTTGATCCACAATCTTAGAACCTTTACAAGAGGTTTCATGACTATGCATACCTCATCAACTTTATGCCAAAACGATGCATCTAGCACATATTTGCATATTTCTTTTACAGTCAATTTCTTCTTCCTGTCTTTACTTTCAATATATCCTAGAAATATGTCATCAGTGAAACATCTCTAGAGAGCATGTTTATATCTTTGGAGGCTCTCTAAAGCCACATGCTCTGTGGTAATCTGGGTGATCCCTGGGCATAGTAAGTTGTGGCCCAGTGTAATTGTCTCTCATATGATTCATTGCATGTGCATTGTCGTAAATGAGAGTAGTTATCTTTCTTCTTTCGTTAATATTGTCTCTTATGTTCACTTTTTTAATATCCTCGTAACATAAGGTGCAATACATTGCGCAACACAAGGGGTCCAATATAAACGCTGTCTCTTTCGCTCTAGTGTCTCCCTTGCAGCTTTAAATGTTGCCCCGTTGTCCGTCATAACTTAGACAACATTTGTTTCACCCACCTCATCCACAACTATATCCATCAACCTAAATATGTACTCCTTTGTCTTGTGATGGCCTGTCAACAATCCACTGATTTGTGAAAGATCATATTCCCATTACTATACACCATAAGATTTATCGATAACTTCTCTTCGAAGTCCAGCCATCACACATGATGGTGCATCCATATTTAGGCCAATGGTTCTTTAAATTCTGAATATAATCCTTTAGGTCATCTACTTCTTTAGACAGATAAATATTTGTCAATTGATATGGGTTGGGGATTTATATCTCTGGCCTTGCCTCTTCTTCGTCCCCCTTTTTTTTGAACATATCTTTAATTCTTTTCTGAAAGGGCGGCTTGGCCCAATGGTAAGGCTTACCGTTAGCGTCCTTGGTGGCGTGGGTTCAAGTCACAGAAACAGCCTCTCCAGAAATGGGGGTAAGGCTGCGTACATCTTGCCCTCCCCAGACCCCGCGTTGGCGGGAGCCTCGTGCACTGGGCCGCCCTTTTATCTTTAATTCTTTTCTATTTTGCTCCATTTTTTCTATACTCACTCTCACCGGCTAATTGCCACCTAGATGTGTCTTTCTTCTTTTCATAGCGTGCCCTCTTATTCTATCTCTAAAGACTCTCTGTAGGTCCCATTCCTCCCAAAAGTGGCTGTGATGACCCCTCTCTAGGGTGATATCGAGAACCCACCCCTGCTATGCCAATGGGTGGGTCAGAAACAAAGAATATCCTCCTTGCATCATCAGCTTGCGTAGACTTTCTAATCTCTTTCATTGCTGCCATGTACTGCTCTCTCTAACCTATCCATACCATAAAAGCCATAGGCTTCCTCTTCCTCAATATCGTGCCGACTAGGTCCCTTAAGCTGCCTTGTAATAACTTTTTCTATTTCTTCTTTACAGCTTTCTCTTTTTGAACATCTTTCAAGTGTGTGATTGCATATCAAACATCAACAGCTCAAGTACTTGCAAGCATGGTTTAATGTCTCCCATTAAGTTGGTAAGGTGATGTTTGAATCTACTCACACCCCTCCACATGATCTTATTGCACCAATTACATTTCACTTGTTTTTTACATGAGGTCAATGCAATAAAATTTGACCAACCAACATCAAGCTATACTTTTCTTACCTATTTAAACTTGAACCTTTTTAAACATTTAAAAGAATACAAGAAAACAAAGAGCTAATAAATATCAATCAAATTTAAACAATATCAACAACAACAACAACAACAAACAGCCTTATCCCAACTATTTGGGGTCGGCTACATGAATCCTGTTACGCCATTCC
>JAOXJP010235077.1:0-10061 GCA_025762735.1 Platanus orientalis
TTCAATAGATGCTCATGTATGGAGCCAACTTGACAGTTGGTGTGTTGAATGCCTTGTTCTCCCTCTCAAGATTCTTCCTCTTGTTTTGGTATGCCCTTCTTATGTTCTTGAGTGTTAGAGAGCTCTCTTGAGCTTCTCTCATATTTATAGGGGATGAGCACAGTCATGCACCCTTGATATGGCATCTATCCCAACGATCAAAAAATTGCAGACGTAGATCTGTATTTTTTTTTTGAATTTCTGCGATTTCGGATCGATCCGACTATGTCAGATTAATCAGCTCGGACGATTCGGCATACCCAGATTGATCTAGTGTCTCAGTCTAAGACACTCAAGTTTTACCAGATTGATCCGGTGAGTAGCAGATCGATTCGTTAAGTGTGGATTGATCTGACCCCCTCTAGATGGATCTAATTCCCCTGTTTTTCTACCATTTTACCTAGAACCTACTTCCACTCACTTGGGAACCTATATAGGTGGCATTCATTGGTCCATATGATTATGCAAAGGTCTTTTAAGTTCTTTAACCTATGTCTAACATGTTAAATACATTCACAAACCTTTCTTGAGCTTGACGAGTCGAGTCTTCAAGCTTTCGGACCTTGGCAACTTTGGGAACGAATCATCCTTGGGCTTCAAGTGATTGGAGTTCATCTTCTATATTGGGAACCAACCACTTTGAAGATTACAAACATGACTCAAGATATGAAATGTGCTCATGCCATGCCTAATCTACTACTCCATGTATTTTTCACAATATGAAATTGACAATATACATCAACAAGTAGGATGTCAGACACATGGACTATGTGTAGAGAGATCTAATCATCTAGTTCTTGTAGGTCTGAAACCTTACAGTTATGGGTAATGTACAACACATCACTTAAAAGGCTGCTATGTGTAGAGTTGCCAAATGATGGAGTGATGTGATCTCAATCACTAGAGTGAGACTCTAGACTTACATGCAGATGCATAATTAAAATGCATTAAGGGGATCCATAATGAATACATTTAATAAAACTTCATTGTCATTATAAAGGTTGTTTATAACTTATAGACTGATCCTTTGACCTGAGGGACTTGTGATTCTTTAAGTTATTCAAGTTAATTATTTTGAGCTGCTAACCAATGATACCTAATTGGTGGCTATATCATGGGTAACTTGGATATTTATCTTGATGCTTGAGAGAACACAAGTGCCCAACAAGGAATCCACTGCCCTTATAAAGGGAGAAATATTCATTCTAAGATTAACATGAATTGATTGGACATGAAAATTTGGATCCAATGCTTTGATAGAGTGTTTGTCAAAATGTTTTTCAAATTATATTAAATAAATAGATATATATTTTAAAAAAGAATTTATTAAGAAATGTTTTTAGTGTCCAATTGATCCATTAACATCCCAAAGATAATTTACCAATGGTCAAAAGGGTTTGATAGTAACTAGTTTATTGTCCCAAGGGTCATTGAGGGATATTGCATAGTAGAAGGATGTTTTTATGAAAAGGTTTGTGAGGAAGGGTTTCAATGTTATATTCTTATCCTTGGGAGTTCAATTGCAACATGCCATAGGGATTGTTACAATTAATGGAGTGCCAGGTTGTAATTAATAGACAATTATGTTCCTTACTATAGTTTTGACTCAATTAAAGATAGTAGGCCCCATAAGCTTAAGGATAAGAATCCCATAAGGATCCCACACCCCTAGGGTTTATTTGACCTCTCATTAACTCTATGAATAGGGTTACCCACGTTCTGATAGTCTCCTATAACAATTTTGGAAGTGGGAAGGTGTAGAGAACTCTAGAGCAGGTGTGGATACTTTGGAGATTACGTCATATTGGATTCTTGTGTCTAGTTGATTAATTGAGGTAATTCTAAACATCCTTAATATTTAGATCTCAAAGATTCATATGGTGAGTATGGAAAATCATATCAAATCATATTATGATATGTGTTTAGAATAATGAAATTATTAATTTTTATGTTCAAGAAGGATAATAATCCTATACTAAGATTGAGCTAAAGCGTATGTTAGGTTGCTATAGTTGTTTTACTGTAAGTCTGTTATGTAAAAAAAAAGGTTGTATAAGACTTGTATAAATAAGAGAAGATCTCTCAATAGAGAGTATCATGATTTTCATCATTCCTGTTCATTTGTTGCTTTCTATTTTTAATTTTTAGCTATTTTGTCACTAAGAAATTATGGAAGAAAGTGTTTGCCACTAAATTTATTGATTCTATATTTTGTATGCAAATAAACAAAGCCATGTAATGCCAATCATTTCAATAATTTGAGTCCTGCGGTTTTTGGTAAACTAATCATACACTTCTATTTATATGAAGATTTAATTTACACAAAAGACATATTACTTAGCTTATCAGAACATTTATTTAGTTATTCTTCTTCAAGGAATTAATTATCAATATTCCCAACAAAATTAATGTATTGTTCATTTTACATAAATGGTGAAGAGGGTTATATTCAGGTCGGAATTTGATTCCAGTGAATCGAACTTGTCATTGATGCTCAAGTTTGATTCCCTCTCCTTCATGGGAAATTGTCAAAAAGTATAGGAGGTTGTGAGGTGGTGTTGGTGATTTGGGTTGCTTTCGGCTGGTGTCTTTTGGGATGGAGCTTAACAAAGGAAGAGAGATTATCGTAAAATGAAATGAACTAGAGGTAGAGAGAGAGAGAGAGTGATGAAGAGGTGTTGGTTAACCATTTTAGAGGGATGGGGTCTAAAGGGAAGGAAATGGACTTGAATGAGGAATGTAAGAATCCTAAAGCTAAAGGAGAATATTGTCTATATGGAAAACCTTTGATAATGAAGATCAATCAAGGTGTTTTCTGCGAGGTCATGTCCAAAATTTGGAATTGGAAAGAAAAAGTCAAGATTCCTCTGGTGGAAGGAGGATGCTTTAGAACCCTGTTTTCAAATAAGTATGACTTTTATAAGATATGGGATGAAGATCCATGGAATTTTAATAAGCATATTATTGCTTTGAATAAGTTTTAAAAGGGGGTTAAACTAACAGCTTTGGTTTTTTATGAGGTTGAGTTCTGGATCAGATTCATTGGAGTTCCTTGGGAATATGTTTTAGATGCCATAGCCCATGTTCTATGTCATTGGATTGGTTCTTTTAAGCATATAGACCATGAAGAAAATTACAACGAAGAAGGGGAATACATGCATGTGCGAGTGGGTGTCAACATCAACGAACCCCTGGTTAAGAACTTGATCATTAACTGCGATTATTCGGAGCCTTTCAAAGTCTCTTTGAAATATGAGTGGCTAAAAATTTTATGTTATTTTTGTAGGTGTCTAAACCATGATGATAGGGATTGCCTAAAAAAATTGAATGTATCAAAAATGAAGATTCGGTAGAGGAAATGCGAGTTTTGTGGGGTTTTGATGTTTCCCTAAGGGCAGACCCTCCAAGTCCCAAATTTCCCCATGAATGGCTCCAAGTAAAGAACAACAAGGATGAAGATAGAGTGGACTCGGCTGCTCTGCGGTATACTCGGTGAGTCGACTCGGGGTGGAACCAGATTATTCCTAATGGCTCTTTGTGTTCAAGCTTCCAGCTCTGTGGATATCAGAAGACCTTGTCTTGAGGGAGATGCAGTGTTGACTATGGAAGAGATCAATGTAAAACCAAATTTCAAGCTGTGTATGAGGTGAAATTTGTTGAATAAATTACCTATCCATTTAGGGGCTAGTTTATTATTTTTATGGGAGGAGATTAATACTCCAAGCCTGAGAGACTTATTATTTACTGTTGTTCAATACAACAAACCTTTGATTAACTTTAAGTTTCTCGACTTGTTTGATGAGGAAGAAGTTACATAAGATATAAAGGAGAAGCGAAGCTGAGAAGAAGATGAAGATCTCTTTTATTCAATAAATATGAGTACAAACTTTGTTGCTCAAATACCAGTAAGTTTACCTTACCATAGCTTGGTTTGATATCAAACTTCCAGGGATATCTTCTTTAGGGAAATCGCAAAGGTATAATGGACTTGCTATTTTCTTTTGAAAGAAAGGAAAGCCTGTGAAATTTGAAGAAGATGGGGTAGAGCTTCCCCGAATTTGGAGAGCAATGCTTGCTTGAGAGCTTGAGCTTGTGAGAGAGATTCAACCTCCTTATTTAGTGTAGACTTGGAGGTGTTTACAGGTGCAAAATGAGTTAGAGAGGAGTCCTTGTTGAGGAACAACTCTATCTCATTTATGCTTCTATGTTAGAGTGGGATTCCTTTTTCTATCCTAAGCATATAGGTTCTTCTTCTATGTGAGAATGAATCTCCTTTAGTCTCCTGGGTGGTTAGGGAACTCATGGGAGTCGTGGCTATCCAAAAAAACCACCATGGAAGGAGAGAATGTCAAATTTCAGTTTTTGGTTTCTACAATGTGCGAATATGAACAAATGCATTTGCACACCTTTTTGGTGGCGAATGTACATATTTCGTAGACTTGCAGGCCTTCACTTGGATATGTGCAAATGCTACTTTCATTCTTAATTCACCGACTGAAAGTGTGGCGAATGTCATGTAATTGGACATTCTCGCACTTTTGGTTTCTACAATCAGAAGATGAAATTTGATAGAGATTCAGGTGTGTAGACAGATTTTTCCTGATCTTCTGGAAGAGGATCTGAGGCCATGAAAGGCAAGGAGTGTTCCGCATGTTAATGAGCTAGTTAAGAGTGCTCAACACGTCTTTGCCATTTTGGTTGAAAAATTCCAGCATGGAAAGGCTAGGGTGGCAG
This sequence comes from Platanus orientalis, assembly GCA_025762735.1. Classification (NCBI taxonomy): domain Eukaryota; kingdom Viridiplantae; phylum Streptophyta; class Magnoliopsida; order Proteales; family Platanaceae; genus Platanus; species Platanus orientalis. Next base: position 4,774 of record JAOXJP010235077.1, read on the forward strand.
AAAAGATGGATCATTAGGAGAAGAGGTGGGTGGTAAGTGATACTCGGTTTGACCTTATAGAGTTGGCTTAGCCCCCTTATCATTGGGTTAGCTAGGTCAGCCCGAGAAGATGGAGATTTAGATTGAGAAGAAGAGAAAGAATGAAGGTGAGGCTATGAATTAGGAGAAGAAGGCTAAGATGTAGGAGGTTCTTACGCTAGATGGTGGTTGTCATGCTATAGGCAAGGTTGAGGGGTAGTATGTAGTAGGTGAAGAAGGGTGGTGTTTTTTCCTTCTATCTTTCCATTGGTGCATTCTGATCTCAAAAGGAAGAGGGTTGAGGATCCTCTAGAGTTGGGGAAGAGGAAAGGGACTTTGGTGGAGACTGTAGAGAAAGAGGGAGGATTGACTTTAACCATTATATCTTGTGGATTAAAAGGGAAAAATAAAAGGTTGAGAGAACAAGAGGTTAGGGGAGTAGTGTAGACTGTCAAAAAGCAAAGGATGCTTGGCTTGAAATAGGAAAGAGTCGGCGAGGAGGAGATCAAGGAACCACAAGTGTTAAAGAGCTCTAAAAGTTTGCTTGTGAGTTAGCCTGAGGAGTTAATTTTCACTATAGTTTCGGTTGCTATTCCTTTTAAAGGAAGTAATGTGTGTTTTTTTCATTCCTCAAAGTTTACTTTATATTGTCATATTCTTAGCTTTTTATTTACGATGGAAGAAAGTTAGAAAAAAGAAGTTGAAATTAGGCAATGTACTATAACTAAGTATAGTTGGGATTAAAGAAAGTGAAGGTGACCCAGTAGCTCAAGCTAATTTTTTAATAAAGGGGCATGTTCTTTGGGTTGAGGTAATTTGGTTTTGGTGTCCGTATTCATTATTACCCATGTCTGGTTTTGTATGTCTAGAGATGCTTGTTTCGAGCCCTGAGCGTTCGAAAGGTATCTTCGTTCAGCTGAATAGGTCTCCTCTAGTAAGATTTATATTATATCTAGGGGGGTTCCTTCTTTCTAGTGGTAGTCTGGGGAGGCAGATTGGCATAATGGTTTCTACCAAATATTCTAAAGAGGTTCCGATGTTTATCCCAGAACAACACCTTCATCGTTCATGAGGCTTATCACTTGGAATTGTCAAGGAATTGGACAATCCTTGATAGCTAGAGCTGTTAGTGACTTGTTAAAGTCTTAAAACTCGGAGGTTGTATTCCTTTCTAAAACCAAGTGTTCGAGAGATAATTATTGGAAGAAATCTAAACTGAAAAAGAGTGAAATATGGAGTCAATGGATTCTATTGGTCTTTCTGGGGGCTCTTGGTCCTTTGGAAAAAGGATGTGAAATTCAATGTGATTGATAAATGCTCAAGATATATTGAGATTGAAATTTTTGAAGGAACCGAGAATCATCTATGGTCGTGCCTCCTTGTGTATGGTGAGCCTGATAGTAACAAAAGACTTCGCTTTTTGACAATATCTTGGATAAAAGTAAAAGTATTCGTAATCCCCTCCATTGCATTGGGGATTGAAATTGTCTTTGGTATAAAGAAGATAAAAAAGGTGGCGATAGAAGTTTCCTTAAAATTTTAGGTTGGGCTAGAAATATTATGGATGAAGGAAATTTGATTGACTTAGGTCATTCGGGTCCTCATTTTACTTGGATCAATAGGAAAAGAGGGAATAAGATTATTTTGGAGAGGCTTGATAGGAGTGCTACGAATCCCGATTGGAAGCTCATATTCCCTAATGTGAGTATTGAACATTACATTATGGGAGGCTTTGATCATTCCCCTATCATTTTGGATACATGTTCTAAATTTTTTTTAACCCTCATCCCTTTAGGTTTGAGTGGATGTGGACTTCTCATTCCAAGTGTGGGGATTAAATTCTTAAAGGGTGGCGAATGGTGTGGGAAATATTGAGACTATTAAGGGAAACCTTTATAGCTTTCCCCTATCTTTAGAAACTGGAATAAGAAAGTCTTTAGGATGCTTAGGGAGAATATTGAATCGAGTAAATATAAGCTTAAATGTCTTCATCTGGCTCCTATTAAGGAATTCTGTTTTGCTAAAATCAGGGAAGAGGAAGATAATCTTTCTAGGCTATTGAATAGAGAGGATGTCTTTTGAGCTCAAAAGTCTATAGTCAATTAGTTGAGGTGGGGTGACCGGAATTCACAATTTTTCCACCTTAGAAATGATAATGATAAGTGGGTGTTAGGGGATGTCTAGATTAAGTCTTTATCGAATCAATTTTTCTCAAATCTTTTGTCTCTTCCCAATCTAGTGAGGAGGACAATTCAAAGATCATTGAGAAGGGCTATTTGGTCCTTTCTAATGAAGTGAAAGAAATGTTAAATTTCCCTTTCACTAAAGATGAAATTAAGAGATTGGCCTCTGATCATAGAAAATTGAAAGCTCCTGGTCTTGATTGTTTCCAAGCTGGTTTTTACCAGAAATTTGGGATCTCATGGGAGATGAGACTTTAGATGCCATGGATGAATTCTTTAATCTCCATTCTTCTCTTAAGACTCTAAATTAGACATTCATTACTCTTATTCCTAAAGGTAAAAATATGGAAGTCATCTTAGAATTTAGGTCCATTAGTCTATGTAATGTTATTTATAAAACTATCTCTAAAACAATGACTAATAGAATAAAGATTGTATTCCTGGAGATTATCTCTCTGAATTAAAGTTTCTTTGTCAAAGGAAGACTTATCTCAGATAACACCCTCATTGCCCATGAAATTTTAAGATTCCTTAGAGTGGGCAGGTCTAAAACTCATCATATGGTGCTGAAAATTAATATGAGTATGGTTTATGATAAAGTCAAGTGGCTGATAGTCATTTCAATGATGTAGAGGGTTGGTTTTAACACTAATTGGCAGAGATGAGTTTTGGAATATATGTCTTCGGTCTCGTATAGGATTCTTATCAATGGGTCCCCGGGTGATCATAGTATTTCCTCTAGGGGTATTAAATAGGGTGACCTGATTTTCCTCTTTCTTTTCCTTTTATGTATGGAAGGTTTATCTACTTCCTTAACTGATAGAGAGAGAGCTGGTCAAATTTCAGGTATTAAAATTAGAGTTTGGAGTCTAGCTATCACCCACCTTCTTTTTGTGGATGACTGCTAAATTTTTTCAAGGGTCTAGATGGGTGAAATTAAGAATCCAAGAGTGTCTCTAGGATTTTAGTAGGGCTTCGGGTTAAGTGATTAACCCTGAGAAGTCTAAGTTGTACTTTAGCTCAAATACACCTAGACAGTTCAATAGATTGGTTCAAGGTGTTATTGGTATGAAACATTCTCAAATCCTATGGAACTACTTGGGGTTTCCCCCGTCTATTGATAGAAAGATAGCCTCTCTATTTGGCCTTTATAGAAGAGAGAACTAGGAATAGAATCCAGGGTTGGAAGTCCAAATTGCTGAATCAGGCTGGAAAGGAGGTTCTCATTAAATCTGCGGTTACTAGGATTCCGTTCTATGTGATGTCGTGTTTCTCATTCCTAAAAGACTAGTAAAGATATTAATCGCAATCAGAGAAAATTTTAGTGTGGTAGTGATGACTCAAAAAAGAAAATTAATTGGATTAGTTGAGAGAAATTGAGAATTAGTAAGAAGGATGGTGACCTTAGTTTTAGATATCTTCGTGAATTTAATTTAGCTCTATTAGCTAAACAAGCTTGGAGGCTTTTAAAATTTTTGGACTCTCTGTGAGCTCACTTTTTTAATTCAATTTATTTTCCAGGCTCGGACTTCCTTAGCTCATACCCTAAAAATGGTAGTTCTTGGGTCTGGAAAAGCATCCAAAAAGGAAATAATTACTTAGGAAAGGTCTTAGATGGAATATGGGTTCAAGATAAAATATCAACATATGGAATGACCCTTGGATTCCCCAATCTCATAATTTCTCCATTTCTCCTCTAGGAATTATCCCAAGTGATATCCCCCTTTTTGTTTCTAGCCTCATTAATAAAGAATCTTGTAAGTGAGATCTCTCATCTATTGTGAATTATGTTTCCAGAGAGGATTTGGATTGTATTTATAGAATCCCATTAGTAGGAGTCAAATTAGAGATGATATTATCTAGCATTTTGATAAGAAGGGTTTATTTTCTATTAAATCAGCATATTATTTTGCTATTTCTCTCCCTAGTCATCCTCCCCCTCAGGAATTTCCGTCATCCATGGAATAAATTGTGGGGTCTTCCCATTCCCCAAAAGATTAAGCATTTCATTTGAAGAGCTTGTAAAGATGCAATCCCTACTAGAATGAATCTTAAAAAGAGAAGCATTGATAATGATGATTCTTGCCCCCGATGTAATTTGGTTCAAGAAACTACTTCTCATTGCATCTTATTCCATGAAATTTTCCATAGGATTTGGTTTGTTTCACATCTTGCTCTTAGAATCCCTAATGATCAGAATTTTTCCTTTGCAGATTGGTTCATGATTTGGTTCAAGTTAGAAAAATCCTCTCTTCATGTTAATACAAATACTATTGCATCTATTTCTATCTAGTGTTGGTTCAGTTGGAAATCTAGGAATGATGTTGTCTTTGGTAATGAGATTGTTGCTCCTTCTAATATTATTTTTTATTCTTTTTTGTTGATCCAAGAGATGGATGAGACCTTAAATGGAAAAGAAGAAGGGTCGAGGTTGGCTGATACTTCTTTTTGGTCTCCTTCTCTTCCCGGTGTTGTGAAGCTGAACTTTAATGGAGCTTTTGTCAGTGATAATGGCATAGAAGGTGCTAGTGTGATTTTGCGTGATAAGGGTGGTCCCTTTTGTTTGTCCTGGCGGAGTTGGGTATGGCTAGGTCTACAGATGCTGCTGAATGTTGGGCAGCCTGTATTAAATTTTCAAAGGCCCATGATCTTTGGCAAAGAAAAATTTCTCTTGAAGGAGATTGCAAGAACATTATTTCTTATATGACGGGCGACGATCTTCTTTGGCCTTTAGATATTAAAGGCATTCTTATGGATTGTAAAAACATCATGTCTTGTTTTGATTCTTGTTCTCTTTTGTGAGTTAGGAGATCTGTGAACAATGTGGCTCATGTGTTGGCTTCTATAAAGCTCTTTCCCTTACATCCTCTTGGTCTGTTCAGCCTCCTGATTGGCTGGAGAAACACCTGGATTTGAACCTTTTTTTCCCCCCAGCTACTTGCCTTGTTTAATAAATTCCATTTTCTTATATAAAAAAAAATAATATAAATGGTGAAGACTAGAATAAAAAAGAAAAGAAGGATAAACAAAAGATGGTGGGCTATATATATATATATATATACACTAGGCAGGAGCAACGTGTAGAGC
>JAOXJP010235078.1:0-10061 GCA_025762735.1 Platanus orientalis
AGTGGTAAATTTCAGCAAACCAGAAACCAAGTAAACATGAACAAATAAAGAAGAAGAAGAAGAGAAATCCTTTGACCTAAGGAGGAAGGAGTGGCTTCCACCACAATTGTTAAAATTAGGTACCCTAGATCCATTCCAAAGTTTTGATTAATCTTCAACCTAAGACAAGAGAAAAGAAGAAGCTAAACGTGAGCTAATTTTTAATTCTTCATTGCATAAAAATAAAGTGCTGGTCATGTAGGGTTTTATAGCCTCCTACATGACTAGGCTTATTACAACCTAGCTTGATATTCTCAAAAACACCCCTACACAAATAGTGTATCTCCAAAAAAACCCCCAACTACATGTAATAACCAAAATAGCCAAAAATATAAAAAGACAAAATAACCTCACTAAAAGTCTCATAAAATAAAAGGACACACAAACTAAAAGAAAACATCCTAATGAAACCATAAAAGGGGTGCAACCCTTCTGCGCTACCACTGATAAACCTGGAACTCCCTCCTAGACTTGATGTCCTCATCAACTCTCCCTGCCTGGGAAGAAGTTGCCTTTGATGCTAAATGGCCGTGATACTGTTCCAGAATGTCCAGGTTTAGCTGTTGCAACTCGCTCTCAGTAAGCCATCTACTGTCAATATCCGACCGACCCTTCCACTTGACGAGGTATCTCTAATAACCTCTCCGTCTAATGGAAACATTTTGATCATCTACAATAACCTCAATCTCCTCCCTGCGAATAGTGACAGGTGGCAATGATGGTATAGATTGAGGAGGCTGAGGGATTGGTGTTTGTGGCTCTGCAAAAGGCTCAAAATCTAGGGTAGAATGACCATGGTAGGGTATAAGGTCCTCCACATTAAAATTAAAACTAATCCCTAAGTCGATCGAAATATCCAACACATACGCATTAGGTCCAATCTTGTTCAGAACTTTGTAAAGTCGTGAACTCCTAGAATGTAATTTCCATGTGACCCCAGGTGGGTATTGCTTAGGGAAAAAATGAACCATAACCAAATCAACCTGAAACTCATGATATATACGATGCAAATCAGCCGACTGTTTATATTTTTCATTACTCATAGGAATTCTATGCCTAATCTCCTGGTGTAATACATGTAAATGAGATGTAAATACAAATACAGACTTAGATGGACGCTAGGATGCAGACATAGGAATAAGGTTTATAAGAGCCCTAGGTCTATAACTCGTGACTATCTCAAATTGACTCATACCATGGTCCTATTAACCGAATTATTATATGAAAATTTAATAGTAGACAATACTGTATCCCATGCTCTAAGGTTCTCACCTACCAGAAAACGAAGTAATGTCCCTAGACTCCTGTTCACCACCTCAGTCTGCCCATCTGTCTGAGGGTGGTAAGTAGAAGAGAATTGCAACCTAGTACCCATCATCTTCCATAGTGTCTTCTAAAAATAACTGATAGATCTAACATCATGGTCAGACACTATGGACTTGAGCACCTCATGTAAACGGACTGCCTCATCAAAGAATAAACGAACGACCTTAGAGGTATCCTAAGTCTTGGCACATGGTATAAGGTGGGCCATCTTAGAAAAATAATTCATTACAAACATCACGGAATCGTGTCACCGTGGGGAACGAGGAAGGCTTAATATGAAGTTCATGTTCACATCCTGCCATGGATTGTGAGAAGCTGGCAAAGGGGAGTACAACCTTGGACTCTGTTTCCTCTACTTTGCTAGTTGACAAGTATGACATTGCTCAATCACTTTCGCCACATCTCGTTTCAAACTGGGTCAATATAAACGGTCATCGACTAGAGCAATGGTCTTGTTTCAACCGAAGTGGCCAGCCACACCACCTGCATGCATCTCATAGATTAGAAAGTCTTTCACAAAAGAGCGAAGTAGACATAAGTGCGTATCTCGAAAGAGATACCCGTCTTGAATCATAAACCTTCTGCTTTTCATTGACTGATCGCTCTGTAAGGAGTAGAAGATGGTACCAAAGTCTAGACATGACTCATAATCCTCTTTGAGTCTATCAAATCCAGTGACTTGTATGCTCATCGTATGCAGAGGTAAACTTTTCTGCTCAATGCATCTACAACTTTGTTTTTTGAACCGACTTTGTATTTAATCACAAATATAAACTCCTGAAGATACTCCACCCACTTAGCATGCCGTGAGTTAAGTTTATTCTAAGAGCCTAGAAATCTCAAAGCCTTGCGATCAGAAAATAGGATGAACTTCTGCGGCAACAGGTAATGTCTCCAATACCTGAGGAATTGGATTACTGCATAGAATTCCTTGTCATAGGTGAAATATTTTTGTTTGAATTCATTTAATTTATTGCTAAAGTAAGTCATGAGATGTCCTTCCTAAGTGAGAACACCTCTTATTCCAACCCCAGATGCATCACACACAACTTCAAAAACTTTAGAGAAGTTCGAAAGTCGCATGACAGGAGCTTCAATCATCCTCGACTTGATCTCCTAGAAGGCCTTAGCTGCTGCCTTGGTCCACTTAAATTCACCTTTACGGATGCAGTCCGTAATAGGTGCCATGATAGAACTAAATCCCCGAATGAGCTGCCTGTAGAACGTGGTTAAGTCATGGAAACTACGAACCTCATGAATGCTAGTAGGCTCAATCCACTCTATAATACACTTGATCTTGTTAGGATCGATGGTCATTCCCTCACCTGATACAACAAATCCTAAGAAGATAACTTTCGGCATTATGAATGCACACTTCTTAAGATTCGCGTATAGGCTCTCTACGAAGTATCTCACATACACTACGCAAATGGCTCAAATGAACCTCCCTACTAGGGCTGTATATAAGAATGTCATCGAAGTATACAACCAGAAACTTTCCTATGTAGAGCCTCAATACCTGTGTCATTACCCTTATAAAAGTACTTAGAGCATTGAAAAGTCCAAAGGGCATGACAAGCCACTCATACAGTCCATCTTTCATCTTGAAGGTGGTTTTTTATTCATCCCCTGGCTTAACTCTAATCTGGTGGTAGTCATTCTTAAGATCAATCTTAGAGAATATAGTAGTTCTTGCCATCATATCCAACATGTCGTCAAACCTAGGAATGGAAAACCTATACAGTATCGTGATTTTATTGATGGCTTTACTGTCAACACACATCCTCCAGGAACTATCCTTCTTTGGTGTAAGAAGTGCGGGTATGACACATAGACTCATACTCTCCCTGATGAAACTCTTTCTTAACAATTCATCCACTTGCTGCTTCAGCTCGGCATGCTCTGTAAGATTCATCCTGTAGTGGGGTAGATTGGAAAGAGTCGCTCTCGGAATCAAATCTATGGCATGCTGAGTATCATGCATTGGTGGCAGCTCATCTAGTAAATCCTCATGGAACATTTCTCCAAACTCTCTGATGAGAGGCTCTACCTCAGTTGGGAGATTAGGGGTCACTGCTTTAGTGACTAGTGTAAACACTGGTGCATCACCTTGAACCTCTTGCTCAAACTCCTTAGGGCTAAGAATATTCAAGGTCTTCATGTGAGTACCTTTCACATCATTCCCTTTATTCACCGGACTCTTGCCTTCAGACTAGGCTTTTGGTGAAAGAGGAGTGAGCTTGATTTTCATGCCCTTGAACTTGAACACACGTGTTGGTCCTGCCATACAACATGACATTCAAATCAAAGAGCCAGGGTCAGCCTAAGATTATATTCCCTACATCTATAGGTACGATGTTACACCATATCTTGTCCTGGTATTGGCCAAACTCAATGGGCACATGACTTCTATGGGTGAAAGGAATAGAAGAGGAGTCTACTCACGATAGTCGGTAGGGCTGAGGGTGTGGGATGGTGGTAAGTTCGAGCCGCTTAACATTATCAGTAATAACCACGTTAATGCAGCTTCCATTGTCTATTACAACTCTGCAGGTCTTCTCACCACACTTGGCGAAGGTACAGAAGATGGTGATCCTCCGCCAATCCTCCTCTGAAGTAGCTTGGGTGAGAGCACATCTCACCACCCAAAGGAGTGAACGGGATGAGGGATAGCTAGAATAGGAAGGTCTCATGATAGTTAGGTAACTATCTTCTCCCTCTCCATCATCATCACTCGGGGCCGGGCTTGTAGGGGATCAACAATCTCATCTATGCCAGTCTCATCATCAAATGCTTGTTGATCTCCATGGGTCTCTTCCTCAGTATTGTCCTCTAAACAGAGAGTAAGCTCTTTGCGTGAACACGCCTTAGAATAATGGCATACCCCACCACACTTGTAACACCTATTAGGATCGCCTGACAAACGAGCTCTGGCCTCTTCTTTTCCTTGATTGAGCACTTGGCCAGATCTAGAAGGTTTAGGACCAATTCTGGGTGGTTGGTCCCTTGAAGTGAACTTCCCATCCGGGGACCTAGGATCCTGAGGTCGCGGAGCCGAAGGCTTCACGTACCTCTCCATGTCCTATGTTATCCTGTAGATTTGCTCTAGGGTGGTGATGTAGTAGGGTAGTAGCTCATTTTGAATCTTAGGTCGGAGCTCTATCTTAAAGCGAGTGATGGTCATTTCTGCATTCTCACGGATTCCACATTTCAATCTATCATCATCGAACCTCATGATGTAGTCCATGACGCTAGATGATCCCTGACGGATAGCATAATATTGCTCGAGAAGCCTAGTGTGGTAGTGACAAAGTACATACTTCTTGAGCTTCTCACACATCTCTATCCAGCTAGCAATGGGTCTTTCATGTCTCCAATCCATCTGCTGCTCTATTGAATCCTAATAAAGCTGAACTGACCCAACCAACTTCATCTTAGCGAATTTGACTTGCTTGTGAGGGGAGATATCATACCAGTTAAAATATTGGTCCATTCTGCGGACCTAGTCTAAAAAGTTCTTGGGGTCTAAGTGCTCATCAAAAGTGGACATCTCAACCCGCATGGCTTTTAAGGTTGTTTCCTCGAGATCGCTTGGATCTTTATGATATCTCATCCTTCGTTGTTGCCTATAACCCCGATGATCCATGTTATCATCCTTAAACTCAGGGATATCCTCATGGGGTGGGGTCCTTTGTGGGGGTTCTCTAGGCGAGGTTGGAGATCTACCCCTAGGTGGGGTCCTCCTAAGTTCAGGCTCAGGACTGTAAGTCCTTTGCCTGTGACTTCCTATGAATCCATGGTCTGAGTGGTGGTCCAGTCTAATCGTCTCTCCTTTCCTAAGAACCTCTCTTCGAACGGAGATCCAATTATTAAAAGAGTTGCTTGAGGGTGTTCTTGGAGTTAGCCTCCATAGCTAGGGTTAATCTATCCACCCTCTCTACCAAGGCTTTAAAGGCCGGATCCTGGGTAAGTTGGGAACTAGTTCCTACTTCTAGGAACATCTTGCAGTGATAATTTAGTCCGGATCTAGTGGGCATACACTAAAGAGCACAGGATGGGTGACTCTAAAGACTCCCTAGAATGATCTAACAGAAAATATGGGTGCAGAAAATTAAATGAATAAAATAAAGGATGCAATGCTATGCCAAAAGTATGCAAAACTAGTTTATTATGTAGAACTACACTTAAATGCAACCTACGGGTAAGGAAACCCTAAACCTAAGCTTTGATACCAAGTTTGGTACAACGTGCATATAAACTAGTGGGTGTGTGCAAAGGAGTCAGGGATAAAATTGTAAGAGTAAAGAGAAAACATAAACACCATTCCTATTTGCATATCCACACACTAAAGCAAGTGAGTCTTTAGTTAAGTTCAATATGCATATAAAGAGCTAAAGCATACAAGGTAATAAACAATATCAAACCTGAGTGTATGTGAGAAATATCAATTGAATTTAGAGATTAATAAAATGACTGGTTGCTGTCCAAGAATTCAGGATGTTATAAAGTGTCTAAAATTGGTCAAAGAAACATAGGGAAAAACCATGGGAGGGCAATATGGATATAGGGAACTATTAGAGAATCCATTAGCAAGGATTAGAACAGGCTTAAGGAAGATCAAATATCAGTGTTGCTCAGGTAATTTAGATTTAGAACAGTATTTATCAGCCAACAACCTACACCACATAACCACCATGGGCAACTACAAATAGGATTTGAAAGAGGTCATTATAGATGCAAGCATATACCTTGTAGTTGCTGTGGAAGTCCTCTAGGTGATGAATGATGACGATACCATGCAAAATCTGATCACACAAGAGGGATTTAGAGTAGCCGAAAATCACAGGCCATGAAATCACCTTGCCGCTAGCCTATGATAGTCCCAATGCTTTCGGTATGCTTCCCAACAGTTTTAGGAAGCTTTCCCACTGATATAGGGTCGTCCTAGGGGTTATAAGATCCTCCTAAAAACCTGAGGCCAGACTGCTATTATTTAGGAGCTAGTGATGGTTTTTGTGAAACCCAAAAAATAGGCTCTGCAGATGCCTCTTTTGGTAAACTCCAGCAAATTTCAATCAGGTGTGGGCCTTAGGGATGGGCCCCACCACCTCTTGGATTGTGTAAGGGTGTGTAACAGCCTTGAGAAAGATCAGAATCAAACTCCCTACGACCAAGGAGCAATAGTCGATCTCGTGGAGATGCCTGAGGATGTGTGCTCTTGACGCCGGGTTCAGACCAATCCAGTTGGTGTTTCCAGTAAACAAACTTTTGCAAAGATTTTCTGATGGATATGGGATCGTTAGGATGTCTAGGAGATACTAGAAAAATCGAATCCCCAAAATCTGCTCCCGATTGATCGCAGGAGGTGATCTTCTAAAACTGGTCCATCACTAGTTTTAGCGCCTGGTCATGAATAAGTTAAGAGAAACTTCTTAAAACACAGATTTTAATGTTGATTACTTGATTACGGTGGATCGTCCAGTCAATGGTACTGATCTAGAAGCTTCAAAACCTTCAAATCTTCAAAACCTGATGAATGGTGATCAATTTCTTGCAAAGTGGTAAATTTCAGCAAACCAGAAACCAAGTAAACATGAACAAATAAAGAAGAAGAAGAAGAGAAATCCTTTGACCCAAGGAGGAAGGAGTGGCCTCCACCACAACTGTTAAATTAGGTATAACCCTAGATCCATTCCAAAGTTTTGATTGATCTTCAACCTAAGACAAGAGGAAGGAAAAAGCTAAACGTGAACCAATTTTTAATTCTTCATTGCATAAAAATAAAGTGCTGGTCGTGTGGGGTTTTATAGCCTCCCACACGACTAGGCTTATTACAACCTAGCTTGATATTCTCAAAAACACCCCTACACAAATGGTGTATCTCCAAAAAACCCTTCAATTACATGTAATAACCAAAATAGCCAAAAATATGAAAAAGACAGAAATAACCTCACTAAAAGTCTCATAAAATAAAAGGACACAAACTAAAATAAAACATCTTAATGAAACCATAAAAGGGGTGTCGTTGATAGACCTGGAACTCCCTCCTAGACCTAACGTCCTCATCAGAAAGAGATGAAGAAGATTGAAGAAGAGGAGATTTCTCTCTCCTAGAGAAATCATGAGGTTGAAGAAGAACAGCCCACTCATGGGAGACAAAAAAATCCAATTTTTTACTATCAAATTCTGATCTGATCATTACAGCCATACGATTTTTAAACCCTCTTTAATAAAATAGACTAAAGTACCTAAAATATCCTGCTACATGGAATTACATGACCAACACTAATTCCCCCCGCCCATTTTTGAATAAAAAAATACCTTGTAAGTTACTAAAATAACCCTAAACACTACTAATTGGTAACTCCCTACCCTATGGTTGTTAAAGCCTTATTACATGTTGAAATTAAAATTAAAGAACTCTAAATCCTCTAATTACCATGGACACCTGCTCCCTTTCTTCCTTCTCTGGTAAAACTTAGGCTTAGGCTTCCAAAGAGGGTAGTTCTTCTCTAAGTAGTGTAGAGCTGCTGCATCATGTCCTAATTCTCCATTCAATTGACATTTTCTTCAACTTTACAGTCTTATTGAACAGTTTAGTCAACTAGACAAATCCAATCTCTCCCATGTATTTCCAAACCTATATTTGGGATGCCATATAGACCTAAAATCTTTCTTGTTTCCATCTTTTATAAAGCTTTTATCACTTGATGCCCTAATTCTACAAAAGCCCCCATGCCCTTCTGGTTTGCCAGAAGTTCTAGTCCCAGGCCTCAGCATGGTCTTTATTAACAATTTAAAAAATAGGCCCTCCACCTTTCCTTGATCACTCTCTCCTAGCAAGGCCTTCTAATCATAGTTCCTAATGCATTTAATGTATTTCAAGTCTTTACATTTCCCCTTTGTCAGTCTTGCAAATTTGTGGGCATCTTTCTAAAATTCTCCATACATCCAATTACTAGTCAGATCATATGCTTAAGGTTGTCTTCACTTATTTCTTTCTTAGCATGTTGATCACTAAGCGCTTCCTAGGAGGAAAAAATCCATGTATCTCTTAATTTATCCACTTTTAAAAATCATCAAATGCTCATATCTCTTTACACTACAAGTTTATTATTGCTAGATCATATACCACTGCAAACTCAAGAATCACATCCCTTATCTGATTTCTTATTTCAAAGTCCTACTCCAAGAACTTTTTATCATTGTCTTTCTTAAATGATCATTTAGGTGACCTCCTATGCATATATCCTCCTATCCAAAGATATGTGAATTAATGTATTCATTTTATCTTCAAAAATATTTTTCTTAACCTCTCTTCTAATTCTAATTGATATGCATATGTTGCACTAATGACATCGTTATTTTCTCCTAAACAAGTTTAACTGACAATTGCCTATCATTTATTCTCTTCGCATTTACAATTTTAGCCTTCTAAGTCTATCATTCCTTACCTATTTATTATTGTCATTTCATGTGTATAAGAGTTTTTAGCCACCAATATCCTTAATATTTCCTTCTTACCACTTCGTTTCCTGTAAACATGCTATGCTAACTCTCTCTTTATATTATCTGCATCAACTCCTTGTTCTTGCATGTCAGAGTTCCGACTCATCAAATGGTAAGGTGAATTCAATTTTCGTAGATTAACTTCTTTATTTTCATTTTCTCAAATTAGTGTGGGTGTGCTTTATCTATGTTTTTCTGTAACAGAGCATCATTTCAGCTCATTGCTTTTGAGAGACATGCTATACTAGCTCTTGCTCATTTTTCTCTACAACCAGGGGGCGATGCATCACATCTCTTCCAAGGAACACCCTCGGAATAGAGTGAAACGCATGATTCGACCCTCTTTCTAAAGGTTGAGACCTGCACTGCTAGGCAAGGCAGACTTAAAGTTGAAACTTTATTTCGATGGATAGGTTTTTACTGGCTAAAATGTTTTACTGTTTGTAGAAACTAGCTCCAATTTTATTTCTTTTCTGTCTTCCTGAAACGTCAGTTTCCAATATATAAAATGAGGAATTTTAGGTGCGTACCTGTTTGGTTAACCAACCCAACTGTTTGGTTAGGTGCATACCTGCAGATTAACCATCTGTATATTTGCCTTGAAGCCACAAAATGTTCCGTGTATCTTTCATATTTTCTTAGGGGTTGTAGATTGTGAAGTACACAAACTTCCTAGTATGTTAGTTAGAATTTTTTTTTGAACACCAGCCGCTGCTAAATGAAAGCAGCTTTGAGTACATGAGGCAGTGATAGTCTTTATAAGACTGCACTAATATTGTGGTTCTTGTAGAAAAGTGTTACATGTTTGGATTCCCCATCTTAGCCACCTTTCAAAAATCTTTCTGATAAATCTTGATCTCTTAATCAGTTTAATATATATATATATATATATATATATATATTTGTTCTATTTATCATTGTTTCTTAGTTCTAATAATCTTATTACTGGGTTCACACTTCCTATTCTTACTCTTTAGTGGGTACTGCCCAATCCTCCTTTGTGGCTACCTATCAGACTCTGGACTATCATATGGTTCTTGTACACTTGTTCTGTTTAATGTGGACTTTAACAGTTCATAGCAGGACAAAACGAAAGAGAAGAAAATTTATTCTTAGCTCTTGTTTAAGTTGAACGTTTGGGTTTTTTTTTTTTTTTTTTTTTTTTTTTGGGGGGGGGGGGGGGGGGG
>JAOXJP010235079.1:0-10061 GCA_025762735.1 Platanus orientalis
ATCGAAATTGTTAGTGGCTTCTACGAGCTCATCGTAGGAGAAGATGTGAACTCCAAAGTAAGTGATTCCTCCCTTCTCTTGCTTCATCTTTGTGGATGAATTGAAAAAGGTGTTAACAAAGAATGGGCTTGATGAAGGAGTGACACTTTTGCTTTTGGCTATGCGTAAGAAGCGTCTATTGCGGCAACGACAACAGGAGAAGGAGATCAGGGCTGTTAGAAGGATGCCAACAACTAGAGCGCTAAAAGCTGGAAAAGAAGGAAAGAGCGGTCAGGAACTTTTGATAGAACAACGACACTCAGAGCAAATGAATTTATAAATAAAAGAGAATGGTGGAACTACGAACTTTGGAAACAAGGAGATTTTAGGAGGAAGATGTACTATACGATGGATGTGTGAGATTTTAGTAAATATGCCATTTACCCATTCTTCTAATTTTTTTTCTCTTTTAAAATTCATCTAATAAATTCATTACTCATAAATAATGAAGCATTAGATTCTAAATGCTAAAACATAGAATAATTAACATGACGGTTTTATACCTATTCCAAGATTCGATCCCAGCTTCTTGTTGTGTCCTGCAATAAAATAATGACATCCAAAGTGTTAATATGTCAAGGAAAATTCCGAAACCATATCTCTGCAAAAAATCTCATCCTAATCATACACTCAAAGAAACGGTAGAAATCAACCTGTTCCAACACTTCATTTTAGTTTAGATGGTAACAAATTTTTAAGATAAACATCATTCTCAACCCCTCTTAATGAACAAATACATTCATACTATAATGGTGGTTGCACAATCCAAATACTTAGGCCATGTTTGGATGCCACCAGTAATGAAATCTTTTCATTTCAAATTCTAAGGGCATTTGAAGCCATATGTGATGGTTAAAAATGAATTCATTAAGATTCTAATGGATTCATTTTCAATAATTACCAAACTATGGATGACGACATATATTATGTCATTTTATAAAAAGCCTCAAGGGACTTCATTTCTAGTTTTAGTTAACAAATCAGCATAAATTTGAATGAATTCATTTTGAACCATCATCTTATGGCTACAAATGGCTTATGAATTTAAAATGAAGTCATTACATTACAGGTGGCTGCCAAACACGCCCTTATTTATTGAAGGAGACGGGATAAAAAAAAAAATCACAAAAGGTTAATTTACCGTACCGTGTTTAGTATTTGTACATTTTATCCGAGCTTCGCTCCTATCACTTCGACATTTCGTTCCACAGTCGTGGCATTTCGAGGGGTATCTCCATTCAAGAATAATCCCCTTCTCCAATAAGGGCAAAAGAAGAGTATCCGACCAATTCCCATGGAATGGTGGTTGCACAGGAAAATGAAAGAGTGAACAGTTATTTGGATCAGGCAGGGGTGCAGGTACAAGTGCATGTGGTATACTCTGCTTCGAATTGCCATAGAATAACAAAGTACGGTCGCTGCAATTTGAGTAAACACCAAAACGACGATATATATCTTAAGAAAAATTAAAATAGTTCTCACATTTGAACAAGGCAATATTGGGCGTCATGACCTCATGCGAATGAGTTGGGAAGAAGGGTGTCTGAAAATCGTAGAGGCCACTGCAGTCGCCCCTATGCAAGCTCTCATGGAGTTGGACGTCACGAATCACAATAATATTACTATCCTCCTCAATGAATGTGACTTCATAAGGTTTTCCTACCGTGGAATTGACCATTGGTTTTTCATGTTTACAATAGATTGTGCTCAACCCGCATTCCGGGTGGGTGGCGTCGGAGGAGTGAAAAGCTAGGTGCGAGAGGAGGAAGAAGGTTAAAGCAATAACGAAAGCAGAGGAGGCCAAATAGGTAGAACCCATCTCCCACATAATACTAACGATACAAATAATAACTAAGAAAAACTCAGAACTATGATCCCACAACCACTCCAAAACATCTTTCTTTTTTAATGTTGTATCCTCTATCGGAGGGAATTATAACAGAGAAAGGAAGTCGTGTACCTTGCATCCGATCAAAACTATTTTCCAACTAAAGCGGTCAGTTGACTCGGACGGGTTTGCTCCTTTAAACAAAATAAATGTTCAGTCCAAGATTCGGTGTCCAGGACACCAAGGGACGTCATATGGAATAAAATGGGTGGGAGTTGGATGAAATTTCAAAATTTCCACCCATTTTATTCCATGTGACGTTCCCTGACGTCGGGACACCGTCTTGGACACTAAATCAGGATATTTGCTCCTACTATTATTAAATATTTGTGGAAAGAAAGCTCAGGGAACAGCCTTTCTGCAGCAAAATCTTTTTTGACCAGTTTGTGATTCACACCACAGATTGAGATTCGATCTGCTTTCCAACTCGGTGCCTCTTTTGTGCACTACTTTTCGCATTGATCACGCTTTTTTGCCAAATGATCAGCTGTAGCAAAGTGTTCTGTAACTTTTTGTAGCATGAACAAAAAACTCACTAAAACACATAAAACCTATGTCAAAAGACATAACAACCCATGTAAAAAAAAAAAAAAAGATAAAATATCATGTTTTATACTCATGCTACATAAAGCTATAGCAAAGGTTGCTACAGTTGCTCTTTTCTGGTAGATATTATTGATTGAACGTCCAGCGTGCAAGAAGTTTGCCCTCACCTGTACGCCTTGACCCTTTTAGAGTCTTTCACATGCTCCATAAATCAAATGAAACAGTATCTGTTGAAAAGTGTTCAAAGGAATTTTGGGCTTGTTTGAAACGTCTAAAGGTAGGAAATGAGAAACGGCGGCCTCTCGTTCCACTTGAAAGCTCCTCCCCATTAAACCAAAAGCGAGTAGTGTTTTGTGGTGATCACCGTCACGTGTTTGGCATGACTCCCAAAAGTCTAATTTTTTGAGGGATGTTAACAATTAACTCCAACTTCAGTCACCTCTAGGATATTATGGAAAAATTAATTGGATGTTAAAATATATATTTATATATTGTTACCAAAAATAATACTAACATGGTTAACAAAACTTGTAGAGGAATACTTGAAATTACAAACTGCCGGGGTTCAAATCATCACCTGGAGAGATATCATGCCACTACTAATTAACAATGTCATGCGCCTCACAAAGGCTGTCTCGGTAAAAACATGAGTCAATGGAGGGTGTTATTATACATACAAAGTAGATAAGGTCCTTATGCATTTACCAAAGTACTTGCTATCAAGCATCATGACGCAGATTGGGTTTGTACTTATATATTTTTGGTTAGATCAGAGAATGATTCACCTAAGTCATCTAACAATTATATTCCCTTTTAATAATGTACGGAACAGTGGTTTCAAGGCTTAGAAAAGGAAAAGAATCTCATTATTTGGTATGTAGTAAGACATTTGGTTCAGAAAATGGTAAAGGATCTGCTAAACCCAATTTGTCTGTCCCTGTGCCCCCACGCACAAAGGGTGGGGTGTAAAGGGTTAAAACTGTAAAATAAGTTTTCAAATAAAAAAATAGGTATCCATAAAAATGGGGTATATACGGTTCAAACCTTAAGAAAAGTGTTCCAATGAATATAGTATATTCTCCCTATTTAAAAGGGTCTGGGATTAGGGTTTAGAAATTGCTTTTCCTGATGTATTAGAATGGCATCAGGGGGCTGACACATGTGCTGAAAAGTGACTTAGCATTTCTATGCTGATGTGTCCACCCCCCTGATACCATTCTAATACATCAGGAAAAGCAGATTTCTGTACCTAACTTTTCCGATTTAAAAGAGGCACCAAATTCAAAAAACCATTACGTGTCACCCTGTGGTGTGGGGACACAGGAAGACAAACAAATTTGGGTGTAGCAGATCCTTTCCCTCATAAAATCTTCCAATGGAAAGATCAAAAGGATACCCATTGGACAATGGCCGACAAAAGGTACTTTGATAAATACATAGTTAATAATTAATATGTATTTACAATAACACCCTCCTCTGATCCATGTGATTTGCCTAACACACCCTTTGTCAAGCATTATGTCATGCCTTGGTTGATTGGTGCTGGCATAATATCTCTTCTTTTGGACCGGAGATGCTTCAAACCCTAAGGACACTTGGACAGTTATGCTTAAAAACATTTTATCTCCCAACTCTTAGGGTGAGGAGAACAAATCTACTACAACAACTTTAAAATGCATTAACTGGAAACTGCCATCAAAACAGGACATGTATACAAAAAAAAATTAAAATTAAAATTTCAATTTTGGGTGGGAGTTTTAATACATGTGTCACTTTGTAAACTTAAAAGTGGGCCCATACTTAGCCACATGTCCTGTTTTGAGGGCAGTTTCCAGACTGTATTTTAAGCTTGTTGCTTTTTTTTTTTGGTAAAATTTTTTAAGCTTGTTGCTAAGGATTTGTTTTCTAGGGTGAGAGGGGATACAACACTCCTTCTTTTCTTACCGTTTAACTATTGGCATTAATAATATACTAGTAAGTTAACCCGTGCAAGCACAAGTAAATTCTGTAAAATTAACATTTTTGATAAACAATTATTTTATAGTTTTGGAAGAAAATTAATAGGATTTTTTTATTTAATTGTGATATTGAAAGTCTCATAAAATTGAAGGTAAAAAAAATATAAAAAAATACATATAAAAAATGGATGAATGGGACCAACAAACTTATTTCCAAACCCCCCTCCCACACACACAAACACAAAAAAAAAGAGATAGATAAATAGAATCATTGTTTAAAATATACAAACATGAAGAGATGAGCAGGATTTACCAATTTACGTCCAAACAAAACATTCATAATATGATTTATCCAAAAATCATTCAAAAATATTTATTCTCTTACATATGTACAAATTTCAAAATCAATAAACACAATTATAGAACAAAGAAAAAACAAATGACCTAATTAATTAACAAAGAGAAAATTTGTTTAACAATCAAAAATTAATCAGGGTTACAATTATAATGATCAAATTATTTAATTATGAAGTTGATGAACCTTTTTTTTTTTTTTTTTAAGATTATGAAATACCAACTCGCTATTGAAAAGACAAAATAAATACCAAAACTAATGATGATGGTGGCGACAATACCTTTTGTAGCAATTAAAGGATGAAATTTATTTAAAGAAATGTCTAATTGATTAGATGCATCATTAGTTCAAAGAAGTACATCAAACTTCAATGTAACAGTGTCAAGATATTCTTTTTTCATGAAACAAAATCAAATTAATCTTATTTTGTTAGAATTAATACGACATTAATACGAAATGTAACTTATGATAATAAATTTAAAAAAAAAAATCAAACACACTAAGACATAAAATCCCCAATTAGTTGAAAATAGGCAACACCATAGGCCATAAATATGATTGAACAAAATATTCAACCCAGATTCATCCTACAATATAACAAGATAAAAAAGGTTTGGCACTTCCAATGTTGCAATAGTAACAAACTTACTTGTTATCTGACAACTTTTCCTTTGGCGCATTCATTTTAGAGGACCGATTTCTAATCATTACCTCATTTTCCCCCCATTATCAAGTAAACAAACCTAGAAGATAACTTAATTATACCATCTGCTCAAGATTTTCCCACAAAGTTATACAAGGCAATATATTCTTAAATCAAAAAAATTAAGAGAAAAAAAAATTTTCATACATTCATACGCCTGAATGCTAATATTTGTGCTTCAACGATTCGAAGTTGGTGCTTGGTAAACCCAACATGTTGTTGTAGCATTTGGTATGTACCACCCTGAGATGGGAAGTGAGTAACCAAGCCCCTCATTAGATGAAATTGCAGATTGTGGTGAGGATCAATATTTCAATTACGGCAAAAGTAATACTGCATTTGAAATGTTATAGGCTCAAAAACAAAGAGCTAAAAGAGATTTAACACTATTGGCAAAGAAGACGAAGAACCAGAAAGAAAAAGGCAATGGAAAAAGATTAGCTCAAGCAGGGTTTCCACAAGCATGCGTAAGCATCTTAATCGAGCTGTCACGTAGCAAAAAAATGAAGGCAAAAACTCAAGCTATACCTTGGGTTTGATTTCTTTTTTTATTATTTTTTTTATTTTTTATGAGGTAGCTCGAGCAAGATTGCTTGTAGAAACCTTGTTTGAGCTGATCTTTTCCCAAAGGCAATTAGTTAATAACTATTAAAAGGAAATCTAATTTTAGAAGTTGAGAGAGGGAGAGAAGAGATAGAAACTTTTAAAATTTTCAGGAAATTAATTTTAGTAAAAAAGAAAGTAATTTATGCACTTAATAAAAGTTAATTACCATTAAAAGGCAATTAAAAATGCAATTAATAAGTATTAAAGAGCAATCTAATTTTAGAAGTTGGGAAGGGGAGAGAAGTGAAGGCAATTAATTTTGGTAATAAGGCAACTAAAACATTTAGTGATAAAATGATTAGAAAAAAAATAAATATAGAGAAATCGTAGGTATTAGAAACATTAATTTTCTCTTGAGTCTCGAGTTACCTATTTAAATAGGAAACTTAATTAGAGAGAAAGAGAGAAGAGATAAATTAATATTACCCAAGAAAGAAATTTGGAAAGAAGTAGTAGACTTTAATGTGGAACGTGAGTTACCTATTTCAATAGGAAATTTAATTATAGAGAAAGAGAAAAGAGAAGAATTAGTATTATCCAAGAAGGAAATTTGGAAAGAAGTAATAGACTTTAATGTGGAACGTGAATTACCTATTTAAATAGGAAACTTAATTAGAGAGAGAGAGAGAAGAGAGGAATTAATATAACCCAGGAAAGAAATTTATAAAGTAGTAATAGACTTTAATGTGGAACATTACCAATATTATGACATCAATTTGTGAAGAATAAGGGTGCCACATGTAATTCTCTAAAAAATCAAGAAAATCAGAGAGGTATGTCACGTAAGGAACCCTTTGCTTTAGTATAATATATAAGATATAAGATTCTTTCTAATTATAAAGTGTTAAAAATCCAATAATTGCACATAATTACAATATAAACTTCATTTGTCTATATACAACTAAAAAAAGTAAGCAATCATTTAGATACTCAAATAATAAAAGTTAACGAACCAACCTAACTAGGATGAGTTGCTCTTTAATTTATTATATACAATGCCCTCAAACTTGTCACTAATAGCAACCCCGTACCCTTACAAACAACACAACAGATACAAGTAGATGAAAAGAAAGAGAAGTTGTAATCCAAGTAATATGTATCTGATTCTGGTGTCGAATAGATTAAAATTCGAACAACACAACAGATACAAGTAAATGAAAAGAAAGAGAAGTTGTAATCCAAGTAATATGTATCTGATGCTGGTGTCGAATAGATTAAAATTACTGTGTATGCTTGGATAATCCTAGAGGGGGTGAATAGGATTATAGCCAATTTTTTAAATCTTGTTTGATCAAAATTCTATTTAACACATTAGGAATACTATCATAGACCATGAGGTTCTGTCATGCATTATAGAAAACTATAGCAGAGCAAAAACAAGACTAATAGATTTCACCAATCTTATAAGACTTTAACCATAATGATTTGATTTTATCAACATAAATGTGAATCTTTTCAAGCTAATTTATTTTTAAATATCTCTAAATTAATTCATAATTCATTGTAAACATTCAACACACAAAATTCACAATATGCACAAGATTCACACACCATAAAGAACACTATGATTTTATAGTGTGGTTGAGCACCGAAGCCTACGTCCACTTTAGAAAACTCCTCACTGAGATTTGATTATTAGATTATTCTCTAATATATACAGGTAAAATCATAAAACCCACAATTAACTTACAAGTACCATAAGAAATTCACTCGTCTTGCAAGTTGTACACATCCACTATCTCCAATGAATGCAAGGTTTTAGTAGTTTTCTAATGAGAAAACCTTGAAATTTTTTACTTTATAATCGTGGCATTTCGAATTCCTAAAACCACCCAAATTCAAGCAAAGTGCTCAAAACCTATATTTCAAGCACTTCAACTCTGCATTCGAGCACTTGAAATCCACAAATTTTGAGTTTTTTTATTTTATATTTTCACCTCTCTTATTTCATTCTTTGTAGTTCATTGATTTAATTTTTTCCAAAGATAGTTCATAAGACCATTAATGATCCAATTTGGTGGTCTAAAGGCTTTTCTAGACTTAAGGAAGTTCATCCTATGAGTGTGATGTTTAACTTAGTTCACACATGCCAATTGAGCTCCTTAAGTGCTTAAACCTTTTGGCGTCTAGTGGTTTGGTAAATATATCTACTAATTGGTTTTCCATCTTCACATATTCTAAAGATATGATCTTATCTTCCACCAAGTCCCTAATGAAATGATGACAAATATTAATGTATTTAGTCATAGAGTGTTTCATTGGATTCTTGGATATTTAAATTGCACTGGAATTGTCAATGAATAAATTCATTGTCTATTGACTCAATTCATAGTTTTTTAACATTTGTTTCATTCATAATAGTTGAGTACATCTACATCCAGCTGCAATGTATTATGCCTTAGTAGTTGACAAAGACATGAAATTTTGTTTCCTACGATCCTAAGAAACTAAATAGTTTCCAAGGTAAAAACACCATCCATTAGTACTCTTGTGGTCATCTACGTTCTAGCCCAATCCGCATTGGAATATTCAACTATCACTAGATTTTTGTCAAAGAGATACCATAGGCCATGATTAATGGTTCCACATAAGTATTTAGTAATCCTCTTTACAACTTTTAGATGTGACTCTTTAGGTGCAGCTTGGTATCTAGCACATGCTCCAACACTAAATGTTACATCAAGCCTGCTAGTTGTTAAATAAAACAAACTATCTATCATACTCCTATCACTACAAGAAAAAATGATTCTTCATGATGTTAGATTAATAGCGTTTTATGAAAAAATGCCATAAATGAAAATATTCATGTAGTGTCCTTGAAATTATTTGATTTTAATGACGTAAAAACGAGAAAACGTTGTGAAAAGTGTTAATTTAGACTTTTAATAATGTTGAATAAATGTTGCATCCCTTAATTGATCGAGCGGAGTCTATTTTTGTTTTGCGCGATTCTGCCTCTCGCCACGCTCGCTCTTTCACCCTAATTCCACGACTCGGTAGGATTTAGGTTTTTCCACTTGCCGCCTTCCTAGATGAAGAACTTACGAGTCCTAAGTTGAACATTCAAGTAAGGAGAGCAGAGCGAGAGAGAAGCATCCTCATTCCCGCCTTTCTCGATCCAACCACACCAGAACGGCTAGCAAAGAAACTTGCCTTTCTCAACCAGGAGATTTCCCATACAATTTCTCTTTTCTTGGGTTATATTCCCTTCAGTCCATCATTTTGATCGTCAAATCAATTATTTTTTTGATCAATTCTTATCCTTCCCTATTGATTGATTCCATTTTCAGTAGTTACCATTTCATAAATCTGATTCTAAGGTTAGGGTTTCATGAATGTAGATTTAGTTGAGTTACCATAAATCCACTGACTTAGGGTTTCATGATTCTCACTACCACCGCCAAGGTAACACATGCCTTTCTCTTCTCTAGCTCTGATCTTGACGTGTTTTTGTTTCGATTATGCTTATATCATGAGGTTTTTCTTTGCAGAGACAATAGAAACGTGAAAGCCTTAGCGTGTAGCAACCTTTGGAAAGATGAGAATAAGAGACAGAGTCGTTGCTTTAATCGAACGCTCAAAAAATCAACTTAACTGATTTTGGGCTAGGTAAGGGAAACAAAGAATCAGAATGGAAGGATTTCATCTATAGTACAGTCGCTACTACCAGTTCCCACACTGTTGATTCCGACATCACCACCTGTAGCTGCAACTTTGTCAGCCTCGCTTGCATTTTCCCCCTTCACCACCTGTACAACATTACCACTAGTTTTTCTTTTTTCCCCTTTACCCAGGATTTTAGTAGTGGGAATTTGGCAAGATTAATGAAATTAAGTACTTATGTTTTATGGCCTACCTTTGTTGGGGTTTTCTGGGTAATAGGGCAAAGAAAATTCAGATTTCTATTCCTTTTTTCTTTTTAATCATGAAATTGGTTGTGGTTTTACTTTTCTATTTGTGTTGGTT
>JAOXJP010235080.1:0-10060 GCA_025762735.1 Platanus orientalis
AGGAAGAGTTCCACTGGACTAAAGCTTCTACAAAAGCTTTTGTGAAGATCAAGTTGAGGATGACTTTCGCTCCGATCATGCACCTTTCAGACTTTTCTAAAATCTTTGAAATAGAGTGTGATGCATCTAGTGTTGGCATAGGTGGAATTTTGAGTAAAGAGGGTCATCCAGTAGCTTACTTTAGTGAGAAACTGAATGAGACCAAACAAAAATATTTCACTTATGACAAGGAATTCTATGCGGTCATGCAGTCATTGAGATACTAGAGACATTATTTGTTACCGCTGGAATTCATCTTGTTCTCTAATCATGAGGCTTTGAGATATCGAGGTTTTCAGAAGAAGCTTAACACTAGGCATGTCAAGTGGGTTGAATTTCTTCAAGAGTATACTTTCATACTCCAGCACAAAGCTAGAACAGAGAATAAAGCAGCAGATGCCTTAAGCAGAAAAATAGCCCTATTGCATTCCATGAAAATTGAGGTGACTAGATTCGAAGGGCTGAAAGACGTATATAAATTGTGTCCAGATTTTGAGGATATATATACCACCTTAGTGAGTGACCCATCTACACCAATCCATGATTGTATCTTGCAAGATGATTTATCTCTTTAAAGGTGTGAGATTCTGCATACCTCGCACTTCGGTTCGTAACTTCCTTACTTGGAAGTTACATGCAGGAGAGTTGTCTAGCCACTTTGGTCGGGACAATACCATTGCTCTTGTGGAGGATCAATTCTATTGGTCAAATCTCAAAAGTTATGTGACCAAGATTATAGAGCAGTGTCATACTTGTCAGCTGGCAAAGCAAAGGAAGCAGAGTTTAGGACTATATACTCATTTGCCAGTTCCTCACACTCCATAAAGAGAAATGAGTATGGACTTCGTGCTAGGCCAACCTAGGGGCCCTAGGCAGCACGATTCTATTTTGGTTGTTGTGAATCATTTTTCAAAAACGACCCACTTCATCCCATGCTCTAAAACCTCAGATGCATCTAAAGTTGCAAAATTGGTTTTTGATGAGCTTGTTAGACTTCACGGGATACCTACTTCCATTGTGTCAAATTTGTTAGTTATTTTTGAAAGACACTTTGGAAGATGCTTGGGACAAAACTTCAGTTCTCTAATGCTTACCACCCATAGACAGATGGTCAGACTGAAGTGGTGAACAAGAGTTTAGAGAGCCTACTTAGGTTTTTGGTTGGTGAACACCTCCGAACTTGGGATAGTATTTTGTCTTCGGCTAAGTTTGCATATAATAATTCAGTTAATAAGACCACAGATTTGAGTCCCTTAGAGATTGCCACTGCTTATAAACCTAGGGCACCTATTGACCTTATATCCATGTCAACCACACATAGACCTTCTAAGTCTGCATCTGCATTTGCATCTCATATCCATTCATTGCATGAGGAGATCCATAGGAAAATTATTTTGAGCAATGAAAACTATAAACGGTCAGCTGATTCTCATCGAGTGCATCGAGAGTTTCAGGAGAGTGACTATGTTATGGTGAGATTGAGGCCTGAGCAATTCTAGCCTGAAGTTGCCAAGAAACTACATACACATAGTTCTGGGCCATTTAAAATTTTGAAAAGAATTGGTTCCAATACATATGTTTTAGATTTACCAGCTGATTTTGGGATTAGTTTTACTTTTAATATTGAGGATCTAGTACCATACCATGCCATCACTACTCCTTTTGCAAATGTATCTTATACTACACCCCAACACACCTAGCTTGTTCCACCACTACCACCATTGCCACAGCGGCATGAGCAGATTGAGGATATCCTTAATGTGCAGTCAGTATCCACTAGACAGGGTGGTTTTCAAAGTACCTTGTCAAGTGGAAGGGATGCCCAGATATTGATAGTACATGGTTGACCTAGGACAAGATTTACCTAGAACGAGCTGCAGGGTATTGACCTAAATCTACTTGAGAGATATAGGAGCTCTTTATCGCCAGAGGCGATGCCTTCTCAGATGCAGGGAGTTGATGAGGACATCAGTCCTATATAGCCTTATATGCTTCACTATCGCAGGAGGAGGCCTATTGTATTACCCATTTGGTTCGAGTAGGTGTGTGGGCCCCGCATGTTTTGGGTGGGCCCTTGTGGGATATTATGGGTATTTATTTATTAGGGTATGTTACATGTTATTTGGGCTTGAGTTTGTGTCCTTTGTTAAGCTCAATTTGGGTCCAAAATGGGTTTTATATGGTATTGGGCTTCTAGGGACATGTTGGGCATTCTTTTTTTTTGTTTTGTTTTTAGGCATAAAGGGGAATCACTTTTCAAGGGGTTTTTTGGGCTTTACTAGGCTGGACGACCAACTAGTTGTTTTGGACATTTAGATTGTTTTTTTTTTAGTAGTTGAGATTGTAAGAAGGGTTATAATCCTAAGGACTCTTCTATATAAGAGTCTACTCTTATTTTTATTAAAATTAATGAAAACAGAATTTTGGCTCACTTTTCTGTTCACATTTTGGGCATGGATTGTCTCTAAGATTCCTCTATCTTAGACCTAAGTGGGATTGCTTAGGAGGAAGTTGGGAATTTCTTCCTTGAGGTATTCATCTATTTTTCTTTATCTCTCTTTCTCTTTGGTCCTCTACAATTTTCTCCCATCTCCATCTTCTATTTCTCTGCAATCTCCATTGATATTCATGGCCTAACTTACGGCACCTATGGTTTGAGGGTTTCTCCATTCTATGTTGCACCACAAACTCATTGGCTATGACCATGAATTAACATATAAAAAGGGGGTGGATATAACAAGGTAGCAGATGCATTTTCCAGGCATTTTGAAGATTCAGCACTTCCTATGATCTCTGCACCTTTCATGCTTAGTTAGATTGTTTGCATGTCAATTAATTGAGTGACATTCATCTAAAATCCATAGCGAAGCATAAAGGTCGACCCTAATGCAATTCAAAAATATTCTATGAGATTGTTTATGCAGCAAGGGACACTTTGTGATTAATCCCACGACAACCAATAAAAGAAGTGTCTTGGGTCTCTTACATGATGGTCCTAAAGGTGAGCATTCAAAATTCTTAAAAACCTACAGGCACATCTGTCATCACTTTTATCGGGCTTGTATCAACAGAGACATCCAATATCATATCATCATATCAAAGAATGTGACGTCTATCAACATAACAAAACAGAATCAATTGCTCCACCAGAGTTCTTGCAGCCATTGTCGGTCCATATACAGCAGCCCAAGTTGTTCGTTCCTTTGTTGTGACTACATTTAAACTTCATGTATGCTAGAAACCATTATGAAGGATTGAGATACTATGTTTACTAGCAACTTTTGGCAAGAATTATTTCATCTACAAGGAGCAGATCTATATGAGTTCAGTCTATCACCCTCAAACTAAGGGCCAAACAGAGCGAGTTAATCGATGCTTGAAAACATATCTTCGTTGTCTTGCAAGGTTGCTACCATAACAGTGGGTTAAATGGCTTCCTTGGGTAGAAATGTGGTATAATACCTTATACGTTGACACCCTATGAAGTTGTGAATGGGAAAAAACCACCATCAATTGATCACTACATGAAAGGTACAGCTTCGGTACAACGTGTTGAGGATGAACTACTTAACTGGAACCAGATATTGAATTGCTTAAAGACCAACCTAGAGGCCCCTCGAAAGCCTATGAAAACATAAGCAAGCAAACATACCACCAAATGTCAATCTCAAGTGGGCAACTTGGTTTTCTTATGCTTACAGTGGTCAGGTATTCATTGTACATTGATCATCCAATAAGCTTGCACCCAACTACTTTGGTCCCTTTCACATATTGGAGATCGGGCCAATTGCATACCGTTTGGATTTGCCACCATATTCCAAAATCCATCAGGTCTTCCATGTTTCTTGCTTGAAAAAACACTTGGGTGAAATTGTTCCATTGCTACTACACTACCACCTATTGATGATTCAGGTCAAACGTCACTCAAGCCTGTGAAAAGGTTCTATAATAACACATTGTTAAGCACAATAAACATACTATCAGTCATTCAGTGGCTTAATCTACCTATAGAAGATGCGTAATGGGTTTTGTGACAAAAGTTTCAACAAGATTTTCCTTCCTTTCAACCTTGAGGACAATGTTGTTTTCAAGCCGTGGGGATTGGTATGACCCAGCCTGGATGGTTTTAAGTGTATGCATAAATAAAGGATCTAATGGATTGCTAACTAGACTGATTAGTAGTTTCCACTTTTAATACTTTAATTTTGCCATTATTTTTGTTAAGTATTGGCAATAAGGACACGATTGTAAGAAAAAATTAATGGAATAAATCATCAGTTTCAAAGGAGCTTCCGCCGATTCAAATATGCTTTCTTTCTTCTCTCTTTTCCCTTTTATTCCTTCTGTTTGCAGTGTCGTCACATAATTCAAATATTTAGCAATAAGAAAAGAAACATATATAAATTTTCTTCATTGAAAACCATTACAAAATTTAATAAAGCCTCAAATTGTGAAACAAAACCTAAATCCAAGAAGAATATACAAATTCTCTTCTTTAATTTGAAGTACTGAATGATCGATGCTCTTCGTTAGTAACTAAATAAAAATAAATCAGAAAAGTCGGATATAAAAATGTAAAATCCATAGTATAACTGCCTAATTTCACAGAAATCCACCAAAGATGAACAATCTCATCTTCTAGTGACTCAAATAAAATACTAATATCAATTAAAGAATTCCCTAAAAATCCAAACTGCAACATTTCACGCAAATTCACATTCCAATTACGTGCAATTCCTTTCTGCTAATAACAAACTGAAACTACATCACCAGAAATACTCAAAATTTTCCAACAGAAACAAATTTTAGACATACTAAAGCAACAGACTTTCTCCATCACGTAAAATAAGAGAAAACAGAACACCATTAAAAAATAGAACAAATAATTAGGAAAAAGGCATTAAAAAATCACCCTTCCATCCTTTGAAGCTTCGCATCGAACGCTGAACGACCGCGAACTCCTCCTGCACTTCTCCGATTTCCTCGTGAGAAAAGCATCGCTTCTCTTCAAAAGCTTCAATGATTTCAAGGTTTTTAGAGTTCTAGGGTTTACACTTAAGCTCAGGGAGAACTGAGGCTGAGCGAAAAAAGCTCTTCCGTGGCAACTCTTCGATAAGGATGGAGGATTAAGGCTAACGCCTGAGAATGTTGTCGCCATGGACGGAATCCGGCGAGTATATCAGGTTTTCCGGCGAGAATGTCGTGGCTTATCGGCGAAAGCGAAGACAAGTAAATAAAAGGGTTTGGGTGAGAATTTTGAATAGGAAAAGTTTTCGATCGTTCCAGCAGGTTCGGAAGGGAGGGAAGCCAAGGGGAAGCTGAAGTGTTCAAGTAACAAGGGCACCGATATTATAAAGTAGGCGTGATGTGTATTACGCATAGCTGCTTATGTTCATACACGTAACCAAGAAGATCAGGGAGGTGGGTCCCACGGCCAATGATATAAAAAACACTATTTTGGAGTCATAGGTAATGACACAACTGCATCATTGGATTGGAATCTTTTTTATCTATGATCTGAACACATCTGTATCATTGGATTGGAATCTTTTATCAAACAAGGTTCGCCAACTCAAAACCTTTTACCTCAAAAGACTCGGATATCTCAACAGTCGACTCTACGAGTCACTAGAGTCTAACTCAGAAAGTCAAGACAATTTTTATTTTTTATTTTTATGAAATAACAAAAATATCAAAAACTTATATAAAGTATTTTGGGTCAAGTGTTGTCCATAATAAATAAGAGCACTTTGTAGTGTCGTTATTTGAAAATCCAAAAATTATTATACAAACTAAAATAGTCTAATACCATAGGTCCACGTAACTAAAACTCTAAAATCCAAACCAAAAGTACTACTTATTATTAATATATTGAAAAGCCAATTATATCTCTCCAACACAAGCACAAAAAAAAATACCATTCAATCTCCATGGCCAAGGCTTATATGGTTAAAATTAAAATTAAAAGTTCAAACTTCTCACCATTTTAGTTTTCATTTTTCTAGGTGTTTTAACTCTTTCTCTCTTCTAGGGTGTTGAATGCGTCTAAGAGCTCACTTGCTAAAGACTTCAAGAAAGAAACCCCAAGTCTTTAAAACATTAGGGCTTTTTATTTTGTTACAACTTGACTTTGGATCATTTAAGGTTTACGTTTCTTTATTTCTATGTATCAACAAAATTGGCAAAACTCAACTGAGTTAAAGGA
Organism: Platanus orientalis; assembly: GCA_025762735.1. Lineage (NCBI taxonomy): Eukaryota > Viridiplantae > Streptophyta > Magnoliopsida > Proteales > Platanaceae > Platanus > Platanus orientalis. The sequence continues at coordinate 6,245 of JAOXJP010235080.1, forward strand.
GCCTAACAAGTCAACAACTTAACTCGGATGAGTCAAGTATCAAAGTGGATTTCCTATAACCCTTTTACTTAGTGGGACTGAAGCACCAGGGCACCAGGTGACACGTGGGCAAAAAAACGAACCATCACAAAAAATTATCACTGTTGGGTGTTTTTCACTTGTTCCACCCATGTTTCACCCGATGCCCTTGATACTTCAGTCTTGCTATAGTAGATCCACTTTTGTCAAGTATAGTTTGGAGTCAATAACATAGCTCAACTCAATAGGCTTTGGAGTCGACTCAACTCAATGGAGTAGGAATCAATTTAGTGATTCGACAAACTATGCTTTCAAATGGCAAAGAGGGTTGTGGTATAATTTTTCACGATGAAGTGGGAAATATGATAGTAGGGTGAATGAAACCATAGCCTAATGGTTTTAATGCTTACTTGATTTAATAAAATATTAACATTTGACCAATACTTATGTGTTTAAATCTTATTTTATTTTGTGGAAAATTGTATGTCTTATAATATTAGACATTATGCTCTAATCCACTGTAAAATTATACAATCATAAACATTAGAAATTGCATGACATGTTCTACTATAAATTTACAGTGTAGGGAAACCACAACATATTCTATGTGTGACATGGTTCATGTATTATAATATGGCCTAGTATTCAAGTGGTTGATGTATCATAATATCATTTTATGCATGGTTTTCTTCTAGTTGATATGCTAAGAATCATATTATGGGATTTGTGCTATGGTCGGATATTATTTAGGTTGAGATATGATGATTATGATCTTATATGATTTTTATGCATGATGCGGAAAGGACCACAATATATGAGATTTAGAGCCGCCTCCATGGTTGGGTTTATAGGGGGGATAATCTGATGGTACGTGCATATGTTGATAGCATGTCCCTACTTATTGAGATACAGAAAGAATCCCCAGGCATGGTGATCCCAAAACCCCTAATGTGTATCAAGGGGGAGATCACTAGGATGGGCTCATAGGGCCAAAGTGTTTGTCCCTGTGTATTAAGACATAGAAGGGGTCACCCAAGTTCTGATCAGTTTGAAGCTACTGATGCTGATATCGTATTGGATATATCACTAGGAGAGATCTAGAAGCAGTAGTATATTTTATACTGTCTTTGTATGTAATGATAATATTCTTATGCTATTTCCCATTATGAGGCCGTTGATCTTATATGATGATGCCCTTGTTATATTGCCCACGGTGAGGCCATATGGTTATTCAGAGGTGTTGTTCTCATTTATGAGAGATCGGATCATTTGTATTTATTCAATTGAGCCTATGATATGCAGAGTATTCTTTATTGCATTTAGAGCCTATTGAGATGCCAGATATTATTCACTTTATCTCATATTCTAATGGCGACGTCAAAGTTCTTGAAGGATGATGATACAAAGTTCTTCCAATATTGCTTAATGTATCATGAGTGCAAGAGTTTGTATATATGCATGCATTTAGAAGCACTGTGTCTTATTATGTTATAAAAAAAGCTATGTGATTGTTTCTTGTATGTTTATAACTCGTTTGATTCATGATTGATTAGATCCTTAGGCTAAAATGTCAATATTAATTGATTATGGGTATACATGCTTTTAATGTGAATATTTTCATTTACTTGGGCTAACATGAATGAGATATCTTTGAAAATATGTGAATATTGTTATATGTTGATCATGTTATTAACTTAATACCTAATAGATATAATCATTGTATGCTTTGATTATTTATATATGTATATTTTGGTGGGTGTTCATTACAAATTTTAAAAAATGATTGGTTTACTTACTGTGCAGGTTTAAATCATCCAAAAATTAACATCTCACAGAGAGTGTACCACATGTTGCTATGCATTCTATAGAATAGGATCCAAGGAGCTTGTAGCCATACGTTCAACTATCTGGCAAACTTAGTCTTCACACATATAGTAAAGGAATATGGTATAGAAGGTTATGTAGGTCCTAGGGATTCTTCTTTGATATTTTGGACTTATATAGTATTACATGATGTAAATATTTTGGAGTGTTTTTTCAAGTATTTTATCAAGTTCCACTTCTTTACATGGGGTTCATGTTCCCCATGGATCTTATTTATGGGGAGATGCTGCCAAAATTTGTATTGAGTGACCAAGGGAGCCACATTCACTTTTTACTTAAGAGGTTATGTGATTCCTTAACTGTCATGCATCAATATTCGGCAAAAAGGCTAGATACAGGGCGTGACACCATGGAAAGCACTGCAACGATGATGACATAACCCATGCATTTCCATTATTCATCCGTTAACTCCATTTAATGAAAAATGAAAATGACAACCCGTCAATGGTGCATGAACCCATATTGTGAGAACATATCCATTGATGCAATTAAATGTAGAGATTCACTTCGAGAAAATTTATTGAATTACCACAAGCTAACAAACACACTAAATATAGTAGTGATAGATACTCTAGTAGCCTCAAATAACCACTTATGTGAATAATTGTTATTCATCAAAGTATTCAAAGTGGTTCAGACATGGTAGTGGCCATCCATCAAAATGTTTATATAAACTAAATCTCTTTGTTGAGGAAACTTATCGAGCAATTGCTATTCATCTCCAAAATTTTCAAGAGGCACAACAAATTTATTGGTCTGATTCTTATATTGATAAAAATTATTATTCTCTATTTGAGGACAAAAATACATTTAAGATATCCATTAAGAAATTGATTTACTAATTAAATAAGTCATAATGACAGAAAAGTTGGGAAGCCTTAGTGTTGGATGTTGATTTTGGAAAGGGAATAAAATTAACAATAGTGCTTTAAGCTATTCACCAAGTATCAAATCATTGTGAATCACAAGCTCGGATCAATTGCAAATAGAAGTTTAGCCCTGAATCAATCTCGAGTCACAGTTTTGCAAGTATACTTCTTTTTCCACATTTAGACCCTCTATAATTAATTCATCCATGCATAGAAGGCATCATTTTCACACTACTTGAAGATAATCAAAGCCTCCCAACAACGTGCAAGAGATTATGGCCGAGCTAACTCTGGGATACAATCGAGTTCAAGTAGTGGAATTGTACTTTTCAACAAAGACAAATGAACCTCACAGTACTTAAGCCTAAGGTCTCAATATTTTAGATTAGACAAAAGTCCAATAGCATAACAATACTATAAAACTATACTTTTCAGTTATAAGTCATTCAAGAGATTAATGTGGGTTCTCATAGATGAGAAGACCAATCTTAGAAGGAGGTTACTCAGAGGATACAAGGTAGGCTAGGTAGCTTCTCATTACTGATTTTACCGATCTTGAGGGTAACAAATTCAAAAATCTGTAGAGAGAAATAGAGATTGAAGTTTGTGGTGGTTCATAGTAGGGCCTAGCTTGGCTCAACTCGAAGCTTAGCTTGTTGTGAGTTGACACTGAGCCTTAATTAAGCTTGTTTCCTAAGTGAGGCTAAGCCGGGCTTTACTAAACTCGGGGTTAAGAATTTTATAACACACACCACACACACACACAGGGGCGAAGCCATGTAGAAGCAAGGGGGGGCAGTTGCCCCCTCTCAATGTATGAGTACCCTTGTAATAATAATGGGGCTAACAAAATATTATCCTTGATTGGAATCAGTTGCCCTCCTTTGAGTGTGTGAGTTCCCCCCCCCCCCACTTGAATGTGTGTGTACCCCATATTGGAATCAGTTGCCCCCTTCAATGTGTGAATACCCCATGATTGGAATAAGTTGCCCCCCCTTACCAGGAAATGAGTTCACGTCACCTCTAATATAACTGAACTAGTACC
>JAOXJP010235081.1:0-10060 GCA_025762735.1 Platanus orientalis
GGTACTCAGACATTGAGAGGGGGGGAGGGGGGGCAATGCCCCCCCTTGCCCCTATGTGGCTTCACCCCTGCCCCTGCATGCGGGGAGCATTAGGGGCATATTAAGGGGGGCGCGCCAAATCCCAGACTTTGTTTATTCACTAAAATACTCTTCCTTTCTCATGTTGTAGTCACAGACTGCATTGATACAATTTGATATGTCATACAATGAAACATGGATGAACACGGTGAGGATTTTGTATTTTGTATGTTTATTGACTAAAATACTCTTCCTTTCTGATGTTGTAGTCACAGACTGCATTGACACAATTTGATATGTCACACAATGAAACATGGATGAACACGGTGAGGATTTTGTATTTTGTATGCCGACCCCTAACCTGCGCTGCTTCCGCTGATGGTCAAGCGGGTGAAAACATCAGTGCCAAAAAGTGATTTTCACTTTTTGGGGAGTGTGAAAACACTTCTGACAGTGATGTTGCCCCCTATTGACCTAGGCGTTTGCATACGCGGACGTAGAAAAAGCCTCACCAAGGAAGGCAAAATCAGTTTGAAGCATAATTTAAAAATTTAGAGTGGACAATGAGAACCCCGGTTCAATCTTTGGTCGCTGGTTCACTTTGATAAATCAAAGGCAATAATTAACTAAACTAGGCGGTTCAACAGGTCAAAGTATAAGATTTGATCATAAAACCATACGCTTTTGACCCCTTTTTAATAGATTCCTGTTCTATGGTATCGAACTGAAGTGGGGTCTGATTCCAATCGAACCCTGTTCTATTGCTCAGTCCAGACTGATTTTCAAACTATGCTTGGGACTATTATTTGAGAAATGCAGATCAGCTCTTAGACCAATGGGCCACATCTCAAAGATATTATGGGCTGAATGATCAACTTGATTAAACGACTCTTGACCATCTGATTTTTAGTTTATCTTTGAGCTTTACTAAAAGAAATTCTGACCGTGAAAATACACGATTGTGATAACTTGGTCAGGCCGATTTTTGGCTCAACAAGAACCCAAACCTGGGTTGGCTCCTAAGCGTTTTTACATTTCTCTACCTGAGACGTGTCCAGAGACTCCAGACCGATCTATGGGTCAATTAACACAATCCGACATTTTGCTTATCGATTATAAATTTTACCCTTACAAATTCGAAACAAGGACCTTCATTGGGCTTATAAGTTTTGGCCCATTCAGGTCCGGTCTAAGTTCATAAGACCAGTGATTGCAGGGCGGGAACGGGTTTACTGATTATAAATGTTGAACCTTTAAAATTTAAAACAGGTTTCTCCATTGGGATTAAAGCATTTGGCCCATTCAGGCCCGGTCTAAGCTTCATACGAACAGTGATTACAGGGTGGGTCCGACCTTGAGCTGCTGAGCATTGGGTCTCAGGCCTTCGACCAGGCCAAAGTGAACAGGACCACAACACAAATTTAAGCCGTCTTAAACTCGGTCTGGGCCCATTGTGCTTAAGCCAGTTCCGCCTGCGTGGGTCGCAACCAAGAGTCACTTTCCAAATTTGAGTCTCATATTTTTATTTAAAATTGGGATGTTCTATTGCCACCTCACCTATTTCTAAGTGCACCTCACTTAAAAGTCTTTTTTTTTGCTTTCCCAAATTACCCCAATATGAAAAGACCGTTATAACATTTTGAAACATTAAAAAAAAAACAACAAATCAAATCATCTAAGTACATCTTACTCTCTCTCTCCAAAACCGCATCTTTTTCCTATGTTTCCCATTCTTCCCAACACTCCTTCATTTTCTTCCTAGGTATTCTTCCCAACTCATTTCCAACAGTCCTCATATGCAACCTATTAGCATTACAAGTGAGAACCCAAGTAATGGAGTACCAAGGTACTGATTTGGAGTGAGAAGGAAGTCCCCAGGTACGTTTTTGTTTGTGTTTAATTTTTTTTTTTTTTAAACATTTCGATGCCTTGTTTGACACTAGTTCAAGCAGCCCTTGTGCTGTTCAACTGACTTATTCGAGCAAGCCTTGTGGTGCCCGGCTAGCCTGGTCGAGCAGCTTAATAGTTACTTGGACAGGTTAGCCAAGCACCACAAGGCCTACTCAGATAGGCTAGTCGATCATCACAAGGGCTATTTGGATTGGTGTGTTCGAATAAGGCAAAAAAAATTTGAAAAAAAAATAAAATTGAGTATTAATTAATTTATTATATTATTAAATAATTTATATATTAAATATTAATTATTGTGATTGCAACCCAATGTCTCGACCTAGTGTAGCAAGGCTTTGGAAGAAATGGCCGTAGATTACACTTATGAATTCATCACATACGCTAAAAATTAGTCCATAGTATATGCTAATCTTATTGAATCAATTGACCGTTGTGTTCTTCCTTTTTTGTGCAGATATTTAGAAGTCGGACAACCTTGATTAAGTAGGTAATAGATGTTGGAAAGATGAATGGATTTGTGATTACCATTTTGAAATCAGATTCAGGTGATAGTGTAAGAAAACCAAGTCTAACTCTAGGATGTGAGAGGAGTGAATGGTACAGAGAAGACAAGAGGTTTAAAAGTGTCAGTGTGGATGCGAAGGTTAGGGGTATGGGTACCAAAAAATGCAAATGTCCATTCCGATTGAAGGGTAAGAAGTTACCCAACGATGATGATTGGATGTTGGAAGTTGTATGCGGCATGTATAACCACTCGGCTACATATCATCTAGAGGGTCACTCCTATGTTGGTAGATTATCCAAAGAGGAGTAGTCATTATTAAAGGACATGTCCAAGAGTAATGTGTGATCAAAAGACATTTTGGTCACTATGAAGCAAAAAAGATCCCCTGAAAGAGAAGGCTGGGAGATCTCAGATGTAGCAATTATTGGCATTGTTGGCTGAGCATCAATACATCGAGTGACACCATACAAATGAGAATAATGAGGTTGTTACCGACTTATTTTGGGCACACCCAACCAATTTGAATTTATTACGTGTATTATCACATGTGTTACTCATGGATTGCACGTATAAAGCGAACAAATATCATATGCTCCTCCTGTAAATCGTTGTGCTAGCATTTACTAGCATGACTTTTTCCATGGCGTTTGTGTTTCTACAACATAAAAGGGATGACAACTTTAATTGGGCCCTAGATGTCTTGTGTGGTATTATGGATGATAGTGCCTTCTCCCACGTCATTCTAATAGATAGGGAGTTGGCTTTAATGAAAGTATCTCACAAGTGTTTCTCACTGTCCCACATTTGTTGTGTAGGTGACACATCAATAAGAATATGCTTACAATGTATAAGAAGTTATTTTCGATAAAAGAGGTGTGAGATTTGTTCATGACCTATTGAAATCTAGTGGTGGTATCACCAACAAAATAGGATTACCACAGCATACATAGTATTATTGGAGAAGCAGTTTAGTGCGTATCCAAACGCACTTGACTACGTGAGGAATAGTTGGCTAGATACCTACATGGACAGGTTTGTTGTAACTTAGATGAACCAAGTTATGCAACTGGGGGTCACAATGACAAATATGTAAGGTTGTATTTTATTTTTTATTATACTTACAATTGTTCCTTATTGATTGATACTTAACTAGTTGTTCCTTATACTGCCTACAAGGTTGAGAGTGCCCATGCCAGGTTGAAAAGGCAGCTGGGATCTAGTTAGGGAAATTTTAAGTCATCTTGGTCGAACGTACATAATATGCTCTTGTTACATCATACAACAATCAATGCATCATTCGAGAAATCAAAGATGGTCGTCTAACACAATTTCAAGCCATTCGAGTTCAAGGAGCTTCGTGGGAACGTCTCAATCACTGCACTTGAGAAGTTACTTGATGAGACGAAGCAAACTGTTTTATTGAGATTGACTCCTTTGCATGCGGGTATTAGCTTAGACGCACCTACAACCTGTTATGCGCCAACGTAATTACTGATCATAGTAGGCAGGGGCATCTAATCCCACTTGATTCTGTGCATCCTTATTAGTGCAAGCTTAACATGCAACCTACCTCGAACCAAAACCATGCAAGGGAGGATGATGTTCCTAGTGAGGAATTAGATTTGTTTAAGTAGGTTTACATACAAGTTGGCCAGTCAAGCAAAGCCTAGTTGCTTAGAAAATTGAGGGCATGATAAATCCGAAGTATACACATGTAGAGGAACCGAAGATAAAATTAACAATGCGAGGTAGGCCACTTGAGAGATGGATAAAACTACCCGACGTGAGTTATCGACATTTGAGAGAGTACCATCAGTGCAGAATAGCTACTCTCTGGCGGGCACCGCTCCAATGGATGTTAACCCTCTACAGTCGATGAGACCAATCAACAGAGGAGAGCAAAAGAGAAGGTAATAATTTATATATTAAACATTAATTCTTATGATTTGTCATGTTGTTGTTCTCATGCATTATCCCTTTAATCATAGGTCGTTTATTCGTCATCAGTTTGATCCTCCTCGTCCTATAATACTTACATTAAGCACTTTCCAGATGGCATACGTCCATTCATCCAACATATTGTAGATGTAGTAACCGATGAAAATTGCCAGTTTCAGATGATTGCTGCCTTACTAGGCATGGGAAAGGATAGTTGGCCGCAAGTCCATAGGGACTTGTTACAAGAACTGGATAGTTATGAACACTATTATGAGCCAATTTTTGTGGATTTACAACAGTGAATGAGATTAGGTGTTCGATTGCGTACTTCAGGGAAGGTCTCTCATATAAGTATTTGATAACTTTGCCAGAATATAGACACATGATAGCCTCTTGTTACAATGTTATACTGTACCTTTTAAATGCGTGACAGTATTTGACATTCCTGCCACTCCGATCCGACCCATTACCCGCTACCACCAGGAAGGAACTTGCTATAAGCTTCATGAACGACAACCACTTTGTATCGGTAAACGTTAATGGATAGGGTGCTATTACAATTAATCATGTTCAACAGTGTTTAACTTCACTGTTTATTATGTGTGTAGGTCTTCCTCGTGCCGAGTCATTTTATCTCATTTATTGCGACATTTTAGTATAGATACCGGAACAATAATGTGTCGGGATGGGCACTATATTAGTACGAACTAAGAATTAAAGAATTCCGACGTATAGTTAGCGAAGATGTAGCACCATAGGAGATAGTGGATTTGACTGACGACTGACTAAACTGGACGACAGCTTAGATGTATCTTGCACAATGCATTAATTATGCAATTTTGTATTAACAACTTCTATATCTAATCGATAGGGATGACCCCCTTTTGTAATAACATCTTCCTTTGGTAATTAATATTAATATTATTTCAGTTTTTATACTTCAAAACCATTATTGAAAGCATACACCTTCGTATGCATCATCACACAGTCCCTTAACCATGTATTATTAATATACTTAGAAATGACATATGCCTTGCCATTGAGCTGGTACCTGTGTCATATATTTGTAGCTTTCCCAACAGTTGACCTACCAATTGTATTAATTAGTTATTTTTTTATCTATTATTTTATTTTATTTTATTTTTTTCATTGAGCAATTGAGATCTTTTTGTGTGTGGTTTTAAAGTATAAAAATGTAATCATAATAACAAGTAAAGAATGAATGCGAACAAATAAAACTGTGATTTATATAAATAAGGTCATCCCGAACAAAATAGTATAATGTATTAAGGGTCTCATCCCCTATAAAATACAAAATCCAGCTCGTCAAATAAAAAAGAAAAAAACTCTCTGTGGTTTCTGTCATCGGCCTGTTCCTTCATCTATACGTATTCCTTGGTGTCGCCGTCGCAGACTCACCAAAACAGGTCACGATATCCCAGACCCATATAATCGCAAACACCAAACTATTGTGTGGGGTCCTCTCAGGATGACTCTCCACGACTGATCTTAGTAAAGACACTACCTGCTCAACACACTGAAATAAACACAGATAAATATAATATAAGTTACAATAAAAATGACTACTAAGATGAGAGAAATACGAATATTGAAATGATATACCTCATCTACTGTGTATGACTACCCAGTGCTCAGCTATTGAGGCTGTGGTGCTCCATACAATCTATAGTCTGAGTTCTGCACATATCGATGTGATATGAATGCATATTAGTTCATATAGTCAGGCACATAGTCGTCGAGGTAACGTGAAGGCAGGGATCAATGTTCGATAAAGAGTATGTGGCTCTACTCTTCTGCCCACACCTCCTTATAAAGAACATAACTAGGATGGTATGATGGTGTAGTGGCACCACGTAGGGCTCCACGATGTCAAGGCATTTAAGCATGTCATGGTAGTACGCAAAATCAAGCTGTGGGTGATACTGCCTGCAACTGACGTACGGTGTGTAAATGACCTGCACAAGTTAACATATACGTTAGACAAATAAAAGACAATTACAAAAAAAAGTATTGAACTATAGTATATAAAAATAAACACAATACCTCGTTAGGGCCCCATGAATCCATGGACTCCCGGAGTACCTTCACGTTGTCCATAAGACTATCCATCTCCCTGTGCGACCTATAATGAAAGATGCGTGGTTGGCGGGGCTGATAGTAATGTTCCAATGTGGAACAATGAGGGGAAAATGCTCTTATATTTTTTCCCTTCATCAACGTAAGGTACCTGACGATCTGTTGTGTCACCAATCTGCTGATAAACCCCAACTGTCGATATGAATATGCCAGCGCAACGGCTCCCCACACGTAAGTATGTATGCTATCAAGTTTCTCCAAGTAGTGGAGGTAACTGACTGACACCCGACTCGTTGTTTTATCCAGAAATAGCGTGCATCCGAATATATAGAGTAAGTATGCCTTAGTGGAGCATCTGATAACCTCATCGCCACAATCGTTAATCACCCCCTGAAATCTGTAGATCCAAGTTCCTTGCTGACCTCCTCCTCCATCACTTCAAGTGCACAGGATACCAATATCTGTGCCTTATCTATCAAGTTGACAATATTCTTAACCACAAGAATAGAAAGAAGCGTGCTCACATTATCTAACGTGATAGTCATATCTCCAAACAGCATGTGAAAAGTGATGACAACACGACTCATTGTCTAATATAAACTGCAAACATGTGGGAATAGTTCAGAATGCTTAATACATCCCCGCCATAACCCATTTGCAAATCTGGATGTTGGTACATCCACTTTGCTACCTTCATTCCATGGCTGATACACTTTAGCAACAGCCACTTCTACAATTAAAACAAATGCTATTAGTATGTTGGGTTATTAATAAGTACAAAATTTCAATCTTAAAGGCATTACCTCATGCTGTCATACAATCATAGCAACGTGTGTGGTATAGTTAGTGAGGAGCGTCGGGTCTACAGGCGCTCTAGAAAATAATGTCTCTACAACATCCTTAGGCGTCTCTCCAGTATGCTTAAGCACCTCTCCTACATCATGCTCATCTGTTGTAGGCAAATGTAGTAAAAACGAAGTACTCATCTCTGGTGTATGTATTTGACATATGTCATATTGTGTTAGACGTATACAATAACGAATTAAGTATTTTAAAAAAAATATATTTTTTAATAAAAAAATTTAATTTTGTAAAAGTTTTTATTTTTAAATTATATTAGAAAAAAATTAGAATATAAAGTATTTAAAATTTTTTGCATTATATTGTAAAAAAATTAGTATTTCTAAATTATTTAATTAATTACTATAAATTAATATAAAGTATTTTTAAATTAAAAAAATAATTTTTTTTTTCCTGTTCGAACAGGCCAATTGAGTAGGACAGTCCCACTCGGATAGCTCAGCTGAGCAGGCTTGTCCCGCTCAGACAGCCCAACCGAGCATGCTATATGAGCGAGACGGGAGCGAGACTGTCCTGCTCAGAATGACCAATCCGAGTAGGCCGCCTGCAGTGACGACAAAAACCTTGAAAAGAACCAGTTTTTTCAACAAAAAAAAAAACTAAAGAGTTCTATAAACAAATACATACCTCTAGCAGCTGCAGTCCTCCTTTTTGGCCTAAATCTACCAGCCACCATCGACCTTGCTCTCCCGCCAACCAATTCTCTATTTAGTCATCCACCATCAGCCATCTCTTTTGCACCAACGTTAAGGAGAGGGTTTGAAAGGAAATGTGTTTGAATTAAAAAATATGTGAGAGAGAGGTAGAATGAGAGGTGTGGGATGGGATTTTTACGTTAGGGGTTAAGGGGAGACGAGGGAACTTAGAAAAAACAGAGGTGTGGGAGTGAAGAGGAGTTTCAATGTTTTGTAGGAGGTGTGGGAGAACTTTCTGTAAAAGCGGATCATGGGAAGTGAAGGAGGGGTGCTTAAAAATAAGTGAGGGGGACATAGAAAAGTGGGAAAATGAGTGAGACTAAGAAATTTGATCGATGTGAGTAGAAGCTCCTTCAAAATTTGCTCTCTTTTCTGAAAACTCAAATTGAAGAAAGCAATTTCTAAATTTCGAACGCGGTTCTCTTTCTCTGTTAATTCAAAAGGAAACGGCAACATTCTTGTGTGATCTTCTCTCCCCGTGAAATCATCTTATGAGATCTTCTGAAAGAAACAAAATGTGGCTTCAGACGATTTTTCAGTATCATCCGAATTGGTATTTTTAAGTATCATGCAAATTGGCAGCCGATGATTCCTGGGAGACCAATGTCCAGGTATTCTTCTATTAGAAAGCTTCATACATCACATAAATGAGTTTACACAGGTATTGTAAGTGTGTTTATTTTACATGAGTAGTCTCTTACAAGCTAGTTTCCATATGGATATCCATAAATGAAGCCCAGTGGTGGCACTGTAGTTTTGTCCTAATTTGGGTGAGAGACCTTCAAGTTGCTGCATGATAGCCGACAGGGAATTTGAAGTGATCAGAGGTTTGTTCTCTCGTGAGATAATTGGGAGTTTGCCTTGACTGGATGCAAATGAGATCTTTCCTTATTTTTATACCAGGAAGCATGATGCTGTCTGAAATCATGGATACCTTATGCTGGTAATAACAACAGATTTAACTCTGGAACTTTGGCTAGAACTGTAAACATGAGAGTTGGGTCAGTACTTCGAAGTACTTTATTAATGATGTCCTTTTGAAGTGAGAAGATGGAAAAGATGTTCAGAAGGTTCAATCTGTTGTATTCACATTACTCCCCACCAATTTTGGTGAGTTCATTAAGTGGATTGCAGAAGTTTGAGGCGAGAGGATGGGGGGGTTCAAGTTTAAGAAAAGTGGAAACAGGATGGATTGCTGTCAAGGTCTTGTGTAGCTTTTAATCACTCTTATCTTTCTGTTTTTCTTCTTATGGACCTGAAATTCTGTTTTGTAGTTACCTACACTTTCTTCCAGGTTTTGAGACACTAATAGTTTGAGTTTCAGGAAGAGGTACTGAAACAATTTCTTGTGACTGCACTATTTAAGCATGTGACAGAATGGTTGTCTTCTGCAACTTCATGTTGCCAAAACATTCGGTCTTTGAGCAGTAAAGGCACATTGCCTGAAATTGCTGCAAATGTCTGTTGCAAGGAGCAGAGTTTTTGACAGGGAAGCCTGGTTCCTCTAATGTGTTCTGCTGTAAGGCAACATGTGTGAAATGTATGAAGGCTCATGGTGACATGCCTGTTACAATGATCTCTGGGACAGTGGTGACAGGTAGCAGTGAGCAAGAGGTTGATGAGCTGGTACCTCCATCCCAGAGAAAGCAGAGGACCTGCTGCAGGAGAGCAATGATGTTTTAACAACACTATAACTGGGTTTGCCTCCACACAGTAAATTTCTAGCATTTTCATTTAGAAATTTGATGTAGAACAGAACTCACAAGAGGTTTTGTGAGTTACACACAAGAAAGGAAAAAAGGCTCTAGTAGAAATCATGAGAGTTACAAAGGTCTAGTAGAAATCATGAGCCCCGAGATCGGAATTGCGTGAAATTTGGTGAGCTTAAGCGTAATTTCGCGAGGATCATAACTCACTGCTTTGCCGTGAGCACCACCACTTTTCGCATAAATTCCTTTGTTTAGGCTCTCAAATTAGCGTTTTTGCTATTTTTAGTAAATTTCGTTTTCGCTATAACTTTCTATTTAGAAGTCCA
>JAOXJP010235082.1:0-10060 GCA_025762735.1 Platanus orientalis
CGAATTCGGATATACATGAAATATAAATGAGCCGAATTCGGATATACTACTATCCGCATCGAATCCGGCTCATTTGCGTCCCTAGATGTGAGAAGCAAAGGTAGGGCAAGGAGCAGTGGGTGTATGGGTAGGCATTTACATGATGTTTTCCATGAAGCTCAACATTATTTCTTGGAATGTTAGGGAGTTGGAGAGTGAGGTCAGGAGGCTTTGCATAAAGGATTCAAGTTCTATTATGAGGGCCGCTTAATTCTAATTTAATCCTATTGGTTTTCTTAAGGATGTTCAATTAAACCAAGCCAATTTCTCAAGTTAAATAGAAATTGTGCAAATTCGAATTTTAACTTGAGATTAATTTCTACAATCGAAAAACTCGCAGGCTCAAAGTGCATCAATTAATGAGTCTGCACTACAAATAGGAATTAAATTGTGCACTTACATTGATATGTCTAATCGATATAAAGATGTAATTCAATTCCAATTTGATTTGATTGTGTTGGATATGCTAATCAATTTCACAATGAATATACTTGGGATGCGTTTGGCAACCACCTGTAGTGAAATCATTTCATTTGAAATTCCCAAGGCATTTGTAGCCACAAGGGGATGGTTCAAAATGAACTCATTTAGATTTATAACGATTTGTAATTGATAACTTAAATCATTTCATTTTACAGAAAAACCTAAGCTGACTTCATTTCTAATTTTAGTTAACAAATCAATAGAAATTTGAATGAGTTCATTACGAACCATCACCTTATGGCTACAAATGCCTTGAGAATTTAAAATGAAATGATTACATTATAGGTTACTACTAAACATGCTATTACACAATTATTAAATTACATAAGTGTTCAACGTAGATTAGCCTACTATGAATGCTATCATAGACCACGGGGTTCCATCATGCACTATACCGAATTATAGCAGAACGAGAACAGGGTTGATAGATTCTTTAATGATCAACAAACACATGCAAATTGTACAAAGAAATCAAAGCAATCACACAATGAACACTAGTATGTATAGTGGTTTGGCCGCCCTCTAGTGCCTACGTCTACTCTAGAAAGCTTCGCACCGAGCTACTTTGATTTTTTATTAAAGATACTATTATAATCTATAGTAGGCAAAATAAAAAACCTTCAATACTTACAAAACCTTTCAGTGAATCCACCTGTTTTGTAAGCCACACATCCGGTCTCTCTGGCGGACGTCAAATACACTTTTGGTGGCTCCGATGGGAGTAAAACACGCTTCTAGTGTCTCTGATAAAAGCCTTAACAAGTAATGATGAAATTTTGATGTAGAATGAATGCCTCTTGATTGGTTGATATACTAATCACGTTCAGTTGCTATAGAGAGTTCTTCTAGATGAAGATTTTAATGATCTACCTTGTTTTTGGCTCTACTCTCCAAGCTTTCTAGGGTTTTCAAGGTTTGGAAGTGATAAGCACGACCAATGAAATGATTTACCAATAAAGAATGATGATTAGGTCATGTGTAAACTCCTCACAAGGACACCGTATGATCAGAGAGCAAGAACTCTCAAGAGTTTTCCTTCTTCATTTCGATCAATCCAGCTTTCTGGATTTTTCAAACCTTTGGGGTTTTCAATGAACTATCATCTTTAAATAGAGGGTTGAAAACCCTGATTCGAGTCCCTCTAACAGTCACAAAAGATATGGAATGATTCGTGTAAGTTGGCAAGGAATTTTCCAATTCTAGACACCCTGGATCGATCCACACATTTCCTAGATCGATCTAGGTTTCTAGATCTGCTAGATTGATTCGGAACTTGCTAGATTGATCCAAAAGTTCTGCTACAGAACCTGGGTCTGTTGGATTGATTTGGGAACAATCTGGATCGATCTAGAAGTTCTGCCACAAAGCTTGGATCTATTTGATCAATCCGGGAACACTCTGGATTGCTCCAAACTTGTCAAACTCCTTATATTTTCCAATTTTAGTTCATTTTTTACCAAGTTTGACCTACAATGAGTGGGGGCTCACATTCTATGGTTCATGGTAGTCTTTTGTAACCAACTTATGGTTTTGGCTCAGTCTCACACTCAATTATCATTTATCATCTCAATTTTAATGTTTTTACCTTTGTGGCTTTGATGGTTGGTACTTGATGAGTTGCTTTGAGAGACATCTTGAATTCTTCATTGCAGTAGCTCAATGTCTTTAGATCTTGTGGCTCTTCTTCATCCGGCTTGAATGATCTTCCTATTGTTCTTCACCCGGGCATAGATTTACATGACTTTTATATTTACAAATACATGAGAACACATGAAGGCCTATACAAGATCAACTACTTATCGACTCTCTTTTGACATGGAATTGACAATCGCATAAATAACACATTAACAAGATTATTGAACGAGTTGTTGAATGTCTTTTGTAAATGAAATCTTCTTTGATGTATAGTCAAAGACTTCAATGTCATTAGATTCTCTTCAAATAGACTAGGGGCTCCCGATGAAGATCTTTTCTGAATTCATTTTGTTGCACAAGTTGGTGGATTTGCCTTTATAAGGTGTTACATATGCTGAGTTGAGCAAACAAGAGGTCTTTGCTATGAGCTGTTTGGACAGGTTTCTAGTTTCGCTTGATTTGGGAAGATTTTTTCCTCCAGGTCTGCAATGATATACTATACCATACCATTTTGTAGTCCTTTGGTGAAGATGTTTGCAAGCTGATCCCCAGTCTTCAAAAATGGCATGCAAATGGTTCTAGACTTCCATTTATCTTTGATGAAGTCATGGTCTACTTACATGTGTATGGTTTGATCATGTCGGATTGGGTTGTTTGCAATACTAATTGCTGCCTTTATATCACAATATAGGTTCATTGGTCTATGGACTGGGAACCCAAGGTCAGCTAGGAGAATCCTTATCTATATTAGCTTATAGACTCCATGTACCATAGAGTATAATTCTGCCTTGCACTTGACCTTGTGACAACTGATTGCTTTTTACTTCATGTGATTATGTTGTCCCCTACAAAAGAGCAATGGACGGATGTAGATTGTCAATTTATAGTAGAACTAGGTTAATCAACATCTATATAGGCTTCCACATGAAGATGATATCTTCTAACATATAAGAAGCCTGTCCCTCAGCATTCCTTTAGGTATTCGAGAATTCACATGAAGATTGTTAATAGGGAACTAATTAACTTTCCCGAAACCTTAAGGTGTTATGGGATACAAGAATTAATATACTACAACACCCCCCTTAGGAGGAACATTGTTCTTTCCTGGGAACCAGGTGTGAGTTTGCAACTTGTGCACACACGTGCAATACTACGTCCAGGAGAATACTTTTACTTCCATGGTGATTTGAACTCATGGCCTGGCTTGGCTCTGATACCATGTTATTATTGAAATAATCAACTTCTTTTTAAAACCTTATGGTGTTAAGAGATACAAGAATTATTATACCTCAAAAATGATAGCCTCTTCTAGCATATTAAAGGCATTTTTCTGGGCATCTCGTTAGGCATATGAGAATTCTGTATGCAACCTCTAAATGAGATCTAGTGGGAGCTTGTATAAATTGGTTGATATCATTGGCAACATAAGCAATGTCCAGTCTGATGAGCAGTAACTATATGAGACAGCCCACCAATCCTTGATATCTCACGGCATCATAAAAAATGCCACTCATTAGTGCCTTTTTTGTGTTTAAAATGCAGGCTGATCGGGACAGTTTTTATTGGATGGTGTATGGGATTTATGGGCCATCTGGTGAGTTGGTTCAGGGTTTTAGGGTTTGTATGTGAATACAGTGAAGAAGAAGAGAGTAGAGAAATTGTATGAGTAGTAGAATGTGAGAGCATGTTTAGTTCGGTGCAAATATTGCCAGACTTCAAGTGATCCTTGATGAATGCTGACCCACCCACTTCAACTTGTTTAGTTCTGTCATATTGAATTGGATTATGGGAGATGAAAATTGCTGCCTTGTTATCGCTATAAGGACTCATCGATCCTTGAAGGGTTTTAAAGAAACATAATTCTGATTCGGTCAAAAACCATAGCTACAATGCCTCTAGTAAGAGGTTTAAATAGAACATTACATGGATAAAGACAGAAACAAAATAAAATCCTATCTTACCTGATCTAATTCTAATCTAATCACATCATAGATCTAATCACAAATCCTAATTCTATCTTTATTTCATAGTATTCCCCCTTAAATGCACGGGGATTTTGAAGAAAAATCTTTATGGGTTTCAAGATCATGGATGTCTGTGCTGAAGCCCAATAAGCTGATGGAACTCATTGATGATGCCGATGATAACTGCAAGTTGATGGAAATCACTGATGCCTGATAATGATGACCTGCATGTTGGTAGATTGTTGGATTGTATGGATAGAGGAGATTGAGTTGGTCCCCATGGACTTGAGGTGTGGGGTCACTTAGGCCTGATGTGTTGGATCACTATGGATCAATGGTATTGGGTCTCTATGAGCCTTGCCTCTATCCTGCTAAAATGACCTCTGTGGGTCTTGCATCTACTGGGTTGAATGTAACCTCTATGGGCCATGATTCTATTGGGCTGAGTGTAGCCACAATTGGACTTGAAAAGCGGTCTCTATTGACATGGAGTCCGAAGGGAGCAGTCCATGGCTCCCTTGTAATGACGAGGGGAGGATTGGGTTTGGTATTTCATGGGGCTACATTTTATAAGGGCAGCTAGGGGATGATAGGGGGGATGGCATGATTGTACTTAGTGTCCCATAAGAGGACACAGGTCTGGTCATTGGGTAGGGATTGGAGTAGGAGACTTTGGTCAAATAAATGGGACCCACTGTAGGGCTGTCTGACGGGCTTGAAAGAGTTCTATAACTCTTTCCAAGTTGTCGATTTAGGAAGAGTATATTTAGGAGTTTCTTATGTCCAGGTTTAGGCTTTATTTAGAAGTCCTTTTAGAAAGAAAAAGGGAGGGGTAAATCTGTAATAGAAACTTTTTAAAATTCTGGTTGCTAAAACCAGTATTCTTTGTACTCTATTAAAGGGTTGCTACTCCCTACATTTGGATGTATTGAATGAAGGATTTTTCTGTGCAAGCCAGGCTTGTTTGTAGAGGCAGAAGTTGGACTTCTCCTTTAGAAAATCCATAGTTGAACTGTGGTACCAGTAGGGGCTTGGAATCTCTGCTGGGTTTCCCCATTTCTATACTTTTCTTGGTGATTATCTCTCCTTTTTCTTCTATACTTAACTGATGGAACATCTCTGTTTGGTGTATTTGAAGGGGACCTGAATTGCCAAGGTTGTGGACAGTTCTATGTGATTCTGCTGGAAGTTCTCAGGCCCCATTCGATACAGTCTTCCCATTTCACGCAAGCTGCAGAATAGCCAATTTTCTGGGCTGTTTATCTCCAAATCACCCCTGGCTATTTAGGGGTTTCTGGTGTTCTATTGAGTATTGATTGGTTATCCCCTTTTCCTGATTGGTTATCTCCTTCAATCTGATTTTTTGTTCCTGAAGTACTTTTTTGTTCCTTTATTGATTAACCTATTTGAGAAGATTCTATAAACTTTGGTTTTATTCTGTGTAAATTTCTCAGTTCAGCTACTAAATATCAGATTTATGTTTGCTGGATTAATTCATAATACAGCCCTTGATTGATCTGTTGATAACTTTATTTCTCTATTCTATTGCTGACCTGTTGTTCCTGTTTGCTGACATTCCATCATTTCTAGTTTTCTCTGTTCTGTTCTGCTGGATACCTGCAACCAGTTCTGAAGTTTTATGTAACCAACATACCTAGACTTGTTGGTTTGACCTGAAATGTTGGGGAGATAATCTTCACTCAGGGACCTTTCAACCTGCAAAGTTTCATCTTAACTGGATAAGTTTTACCCTAGTTTCTGAGGTACTCTGTTCTGTCCAGCAACCTGAATTATGAGTTTTGTTAGGAGAATTCATTTATATTTTAAAGGGGGATATTTCCAGATTGTTGGGAAGTATTTAAGAATCTCGTCAGCGTGGGCCCATAACCTGCAGGATTCAAGCCCTAGGCCATCCTGTATCATCTATGGACCCTTTCTTTTTGGTCTTATTATCTTCCATACGAACCAAAGGGATGTGGGTGAAGGCCCGTTTTAGGGCCAATGATGAAGTTGGGGTGCAGTTTTCCTGTCAATGAATGAAGCGGGTTTTTGAGTAGCTGGTCACCCATGTATTAGGGCTTATAATGCAAAGTGAGGAGCTGGAGGAAGTGGTAGTTCTTTCATTTTCAACCAATATGCACACTGATGAACATATACATGATGCAAAGTATTGGATCCAACTCTATAGGGGTATCAAGGTTAACGAGCATTCACCTTTATTCCTTTTGAAACTCACAAACAAATCAGCAGCATTACCAACTAACAATTGGAGAAGGAAATGTTGACAGCACTAACAATGATGAAGTAGTAGAAGTAGCATTCATCCAGAAAACGTGAGCATGGCCAATCGATTGGCTCTGATATGATGAAGAGTTTCAAAGGAACATGACTCTCATTCATTTAAAACTGCAGCTACAATGCCTCTAGTAAGAGGTTTAAATTGAACAAACATTACATGGATAAAGATGGAAACAAAATCAAAGCCTTATCTAATCTAGTCTTAAATCCTAATTCTATCTTTATTTTCTAATAATCCTTGCATGGGGAAATTGTTGAAAATTCAAACTAAAACTGCCTTTTAACAGCTTTATATCTTATTTGGAGCTCAAGATAAACCTTCTTGATTTATTTTCGTCAAAATTCTTTTCAATCCAATGTACACCCTTTGTTGTAGGATGTATCTCTGATCATTATGTTCCATCTTAGTTCTACACCTAACATTCGAAGAGATAAGTTTAGGAAAGTATTTGATAAAGTTCCTCTCAATTTCAAGAGAATCTAAACCCTGTTCTTATCAATATTCAATGTTAGTGTTGGCAATGCGGTTCTACTGTTTCCCATTAGTAATCCTATGAAATAAAATTGTAATATTGTCAGTCTTTGTTCCATTTGGATCAATACTTTTGAAGAATCCTTACCTCTCCCAACAAGGATTGAAGGACCATTTTGATAATTTCTGTTATTTGGAACACTCAGCAAATATCAACTAGATAGAATCAAATTCCATACACCATTGGAATCATTTATCACATAACCTTTTATAGGGAAGCCTCCAACCTGAGAAAGACCACAATCCAGAAATATTGGATACCTAAGGGCATGTGATACCTCTCTATTAAGTGGTTCTAAAATATAGAATAATATAACCAATGGAATTTTCTTGTTGACCCTACTTTCAAATTGTAACATACCCTTTAATGGAATATACACCTGAAGAATATTCCTGATAGACAAGCTCCTTACATTCTCCTTCTTAATGATATTTTATTGCACTTGTAAAGATGGGATTTCACACCACCTTCCTGTTAACTAGTTTGATATACTACCTCATAAAATGTAGCATTCATCCTCTTAAAATATCATACTGCTATTGTTGTTGTTACTATTATTTGTATTGTTTGTTGTTTTCACCTTTTGTATATATTTGATTACTACTTTGTTCCTTTTGGACAGATAGTCGATTTTTGCTGTGGTGCTAATGACTTCAGTTGCTTAATGAAAGAAAGGCTTGAAGAAACTGGGAAGAAGTGCTTATTTAAAAATTATGATGTTATTCAACCAAAGGTATTATACTCTTTGAACTGATGTTTGTCAGTGCAGGGCACTGGTTATAGATGACTTAATATTCTGCAAAATTTTTGGATGGCTACAGTGATCATCCTGAATTGCCAGGAAAGGCATGGTTTAATATCCTAGTAGATTTTGAGTAATGCTCCTAGTTAGTTGTCAGATTTATGAAGTTACCTTTCTCCTGCAATACATTTATTTATGCATGCATGGCCAAGTAGTCGGAGTGTTGACTCCAAATTCAAGATGGATAATTGTATTGTAATAATATTGAATTGCATGGATTTTTTTTTTTTTTTTTGGGGCATCAATGGAAATTTTGATGCAACTTTAGCATGAGAAGATTATTATTATTATTAATTTTTTTATTCTGTCTTGTTTGTTTTTAATCCTTTTGGCAGTTGACTCATAGTTGAATATAGGAGTATAACTGCCTTTTATTTTTAATATGAAAAAAACTTTGATATCTATGTTTTATTGCTTTCTAGTGGGTCATGTGTTGTGCACATGGAATGATGAAATACAAAATGGGGGGAAAAGTAGTTATGTTTTTCTTTTAATGAATAACGGTTTTTTATTAAAGCTAAACAGGATACAAAGAGAAACAACTCCAATCCAAGGGGAAGGGAATAGAAGAAAAATAGAAACAAGATGTCAGAATCTCCCCATGGATACCACTTTGAACAGTTAGTCTATAGGAAGACTTCCGAGATACATTTTCCCCTAGACACCCTTAACTTGGGTATCTCATCTACCATAGAATTTACCACTCTTGAGACCATGGTTTAAAGTTTTGTGCGACACATCTTGGTATCGCGGCATGGGGTTGCGAAAAACCCCCACAGTTTTAAAACTGCAGGGTATTGCAGCACATGGCACGAGTATTGCATGTCTCGTGTATTGCGCGAGCTTTTGTTAACAAAACCCTTAAAAATGGGCTTGATATGCGATATTGTTAAAGTGTTGCGTATCAAGCCTATACACCCTGTATCGCCAAGCTCAAAAAACCCCTAAATCCTCTTTATTATTATTTTTTTTTTGCAAGAAAACTTATAGATTTAGCTTTCTTTAGCTAAATCTAGGAGTCTACTTGAGACCATATGAATCTAAAAACTTTTATTTGGGCTGTATTGAAGCCGAAACCCCAAATTTCGTCAACATCTTTGGTAAGTGCCCTATTTTGTTCCAATCCTTCTCGATTTTTTTTGTCATGCATATATTATAGATCTACATATTCATGAAATTAAAAGTTATTTTTGAAAAATAAAAAATATAATATTTATATTTTTTGAAAAAAATAGAAAGAAAACTTAAAGAAAATAATAAAAGCCAAATGGGCATTGTTTGGTCTGTTTTTTTAATGAGATACTACAACCCATTATCCACATCATATGTCAATTTGGTATATTTCTGAATTAAATTATTTTTGGTATGTATTTTTTATTAAATAAATAAAAAATACTGAAAAATGCGAATTTTTTTGAAAAATACAGGAAGCATATTAGAACACATTGAAACACTGTATGTTTCTCTTAATTCTACTATGTTTTTCTGTATTTTTAAAATTTTCTTATATTTTTTAATAAAAAATAAATAAAAGTTACCAAGAAATTGAAAAATTCAGAAAAATACATTAAACATGGTTGAACATTTCTATACAGAAAATATAAGGATTGAGTGGTTGTTGGTCGGGCTTAGGGCTTGGGATTTAGACTTGAGAGTGGGTTGGGAGTTTTGGGATTGCTACTATTTCTATATCTTATTGTATTATATTTCTCCAGCTTCACTATTGTATTTTACTTTTGTAATACTTTGCATTATCAATGAATGACATTATTGTTTGAGTTATACATTTGTGTTATTGATTATGTGGATTTGTAGTTTTATTGTGCAATGTGTAGTGTTATCTATGAACCTCTTAACACTAAAGTTCCTGACATGCATGATATTGTGTCTCAAGGGTATCAGTTTCCGGCTGTTGATGCCCATGTGTTTAATGATGCTTATTATAACATTTCATAAAGTTTTATTTGAAAATTCCAAGGTTTACATAGTGTTTCCATCAAGGTTCAAAATATCGTTATCGCGACTCGTATCGCAGACCCGAGATACGGGTACGTCTCGCGTATCGTAGCTTATTGCGGAGATTCGGTGTCCGAAACCGAGAGACGGGTGAGATACGGGTCAAATGGAAGAATTTTGATTTGAAACTTTAGGATTTGATAGAATAATCATTAATTCACATTTAGGAATCATTAAATATAGGAAACAATCATCTATGATGGTTGAGAGAATCGTCATCTTTATGACATACGTTGTCGGCGATGGAATCTATGGAAACACTATGTAAACCTTAGAATTTTTGAATGTAA
>JAOXJP010235083.1:0-10060 GCA_025762735.1 Platanus orientalis
GCCTAGTCAACTCATCCATAACTAAAACAAAAATGTATGGACTCAATGTTGACCCTTGGTGCAACCCTACTGTGATCGCAAACTCACTTGTCTCTCCCCCGGTTGTCCTAACATTAGCTATCGCTCCATCATACATATCTTTAACTATGTCAATATATCTACTTGGGACCCATTTTTTATCTAAAACCCACCAAATGATCTCTCTTGGTACCCTATAAATGCCTCAATTACTCATCAAAAACCCCTTGATTTCTATGATTAATTAGAGGTTTTCCACAAATTTGGTTTAAGTTTTATGGTTAGAAAGTATACCTAGACTATTCTTTTTAAGATTTGATTTACCAAGCATACTTCGAAATCCTTGAAATGTTGAACGAAGGGTCCTTTTATAAGTCAGAATCCACCCTTAAATTTTTAGGATTTTCTGACAGACTTCAGGGGTATTTTGGTAAATTGTCCAAAATCTATCAAATTTACAGAATTGCCCCTGATCCGAAAATTGGTTTATTTAGGTTCTGAATTCATTCTCTGCATAGCTTATTAAAACAGAACCTTTTCCTATTCATCCTACATCAAATTGGTATTAGAGCCATGTTCCAACTAATTCTTATCTAGTTGTGTTCTTGCGGAAGTCCCGGGAATATTGAATTCAATGACAATTACTTATGGTATTATATACCGTGATCTTGATTTCTGGAAAAATTATATTAAAGTGCAAATTAGAAAAATCAAATTAGGGTTAAGCGTGGTAAAGTGAAAGCATAAATATCACACTTAAATCGATTTATTATTTACTATGAGAAGACTATCTCTATCTGATTTTCCAAAATAAGTGTAAGCTTCTTCAACACCACCTTCATGACCTGGAAAAGTAAAAGATGATATTATAAGTGTTTCACTTTATAATGTGCTAAGGATCCTTTATGAGATGAACATGCGCACGACATAATGGAAAATGGTCAAAATAGAACAAAAGGTAGAACAAGATCCAGTGGTATCATCTTATCCAATTCTAGATCAGATGCCTAATTCTTAAAGCCAAAATGAAGCCCGAAAGAAGTCCAAGGCCATAAAAAGGAAGTGTTCTTCAGGTTCATCAAGTTTAGAGTCAATAAGGGCAATAGGGTCAGATTTTGGTTGGATGCGTGGTGCTCTATGAGCCTCTCAATATTCTATTCCCTTCTTGTTTTAGTCTGGCCTCTTCCAAGAGTGGGTCAGTGTAAGAACATATGATTCACTCTAGAGTTTTTTGCTCCTGGGACCTCAATCATAGAAGAAATTTGAATGGTTGGGAAATTGAGGAAATGGGGCGTCTGATGGATATCCTGGAGAGGTATCCGGTGGGAGATTAGGAGTCGGAGGATGAGATGATTTGGATCCGAGGTGAGGATGGAGGGTTCTTAGTCAAGTCAATATATGAGGCCTTATGCCCTCATAAGCTAAAGGCCTTTCCTTGGATTTGTGCTTGGAATCCTCAAATTCAGCTTAAAGTGTATTTTTTCGTGCGGAGGTTGTGGTGGGATCGTGCCCCGACTATTGATAATTTGGTTCGCTGAGGGATGTTGATTACTAATTGGTGTTGTTTGTGTATTTTAGTAGGTGAATCCTCTGGTCACTTTTTTCTCCATTGTTCGTGGGTGATTCCTTTATGAAATTATTTTTGTGGACGGTTTGGAGTGGTGTGGGTTCAACCAAAGTCAATCAGGTGCTTTCTTGAGTGTTGGCCCTCCCAGAGGTGCAGGGATTAGAGAGACATTGGTAGACAATTATGGTATTTAGTTCCGGCGGCCCTCTAGTGGTCGATTTGGGAGGAACATAACACGAGATTCTTTTGATGGTATCTTGAGACAGTCACGAAAGGTGTTGGATGATACTCTTTCAAGACTCCATGGTTGGTTCTATGGCTCCTCCAACAGGGCCAATCCTCCTTGAGAGTCTTGGGTTTTTGATTGGGATCGGCTCATTTCCCTCCCTCTTTAGCCTTCATTAGCTATTTTTCCTGTCACTCTGCTAGCATTGTTCATGCTAATTGTATTGCTTTTGTCTTTGGTTGGCTAATATAATACATTACTTTTTTAAAAAAAAAGGCTAGAAAAAGGAAGAGATCGAAGCGGATGGGTTCATGTAAGGAATATGTACTTGGTCCTCTGTCCTCCACCAACCATGCAGCAAAATAAGAGCCAAACTTTCCCAAGGTTTGAAAAGATTCTAGTTCGTTCCAAGGCAAGAAGGTGCTCTAAGGCAAAGAAATGGTCCAAAACAAGAGAAAGATCCAAGCTAGATGGTTCGTAGAAGCCTTCAATTTTAGGTCCTCATTCACATCTACCACCTTTATTGTAGACTCCAAAAAGATAATCCCTAAGAATATGTGATAGAGATTGGATAAAGGTAAATTTCTCCCCACCTTGGGAGAATGATATGGACATTGTAAAGAGGTTTTTGTATGTGTCACCTCATAAGAGAGTGAGATACAAGATGTGTAATGTGTGGGTTAATTAGGGTCTAGGATAATCATGTAATTAGGCCTTTTATGCCATGGGGTTTTAAGGTTTTTTTAGTTTAAGGGCACTTTTGTAATAAAACATTATTGTCAAGGATAATTTAGTAATTTTATTGAGTCAAGTCAAAGTGGGGACCTCTTGGTGTGCTGGTCGAAATCCTATAGGAGGCCTTACTTTTTGGTAGTTTTGGTTTTTAGAAAGTTAAGGTTTTAATAGTTTTAGGCTTATGAAAGTCTTAGGTATCAAGTAGGCTAATTAATTAGGACATTCTATTATTTTTCAGTGTTTTGAGCCTATATAAAAGGCTGCACTAATGCGGACAACATTAGTAGGTTTGTGTACCCACACACCACACAACAGGGCCAGATTTAAAATTGAATGTTATGTGGGACTAATTAGAGTCATTTAGGGGTTGAGATTCATATGTAATAAGGCCAATAGTACCAAAGTTATGTTGGTTTTTTTTTTTTTTTTGAGAGTATTTGTTAGGTATTTTGTATTGTCAATGTCCATTCTAAATCATGTACATGTAGTTTGGTCATGTAGTAGGACTTTGAATGAACTTTGTATATCTATGTAAGTCCAAGTCTAGAGTTTGGTAAAGCTTCAAGAAGATGGACTCAAAAGTTGGGATGACCATAAGCCAAGAGGACTTAAAGGTACCTCTAGAGTGCCAACTATCGGATTCAAAGGTAAATTGGTAAAGGTTTGTAAGTTGGGTATAGGAGATGATTTTTAAAGTCAAAAAACACATAAAAAATAAAATGTTAAACAAAGACCTAGATCCAAGGAAGTTTTTCCGTAGGTTAGACCAAGAAAAAGAAGTAGAAAAATAAAAAAAGGCAAAATTTAGGCCTCAAGACCGGTCTTGAGAATTTTAGAACTGGTCTAGAAGCCAGGTCCTATCCCAAGCTCTAGGACCGGGTCCCAGGTTCTAGGACTGGTCCTAAGGAAAATCAAGACCGGTCTCAGGCGCGAAATCTTGTTTTTTCATATTTGATTTTTTTTTCAAACGACTATTTTTTGATCGTTTTAAAAGAACCATTGGAGGATTTTTTGAACCTCTTTTGACACTATAAATAGGGTAATGAGCTCCATTTGTTTACAGGACATACATGAATGATTTTATAGTCAAATCCTTGTGAAATCAAGACAAAAGAAAGAGCCAAAGAACCTATGAGGTAAATTTTCTTGGCTTATGATCTTGAGAGAAAATCCTTTAGTTATACTTTACCCAAGATCTTGAGTGAGCTTTCCAAACTTCTTAAATTAAACTTTTGGAAGCAAAGGGTTGAGTTTTTATAGTTAAATTAGCTTACACAAGAGGTAACCCAAAGCAAAAAGAACATCTACATCTTCAACAAGTTAGCAGTTTTCGCTTGAGTCATCGAAAGCAGATTCTTATCACACTTACCGGAGCCAAGTGGAATTTAGTTTATCGGAATCACTGGATGGAGTGTGTCCATCGGAGTCGCTGGGAATGTACTTTAAAGGGAGAAGATTCTCTGGAACTTGTAAGTATATCAATGTTTTGTTAATTTCGCCTGTAATAGTCTAAGATTACTATTTTAAATAAATTAACGGATCAAGTGTGCCGTGCGTAGGCTCGGTGTGCCGAACCACTATAAATCCTTGTGTTGTGGTGTGTCTACATTTTATCTTATCTTGTGTTTTATGCTTATTTCATTTATGTAAAATAGCCCAACACAATAAGTGATTCTAACTAAGGTTAAAGTAAAATAATTAATCAAGCAACCTTAAGAAATTTATCTGCCCATCTCCCGCTGTGCTATAGGTAACACTATAGTGCGTGACGGAGAATAGTGGGCTATGGTTAGTTCATAGAAATTTGATTTACTTGATAAAATATTCCGCTGCACCCTAAGTTGACTTATAAATAAATCAAAAGAAGATTAAATTGTGAAATAAATTTTTAGAGAAGTCTAGTGATCCTATTCACCTCTCCTCTAGGATTACATATAAGGAATTTTAGTATTCACGTCATTTACTTTTAACCCAAGTTTTTAAAGGTCAAAACTTGTCCTTTTGGCTTGATTTTGAAGTCATTAAAGAGGTTATTCAGTTACCTTTCTAATGAGATCAAGATTCTGCAAATCCGAGGTGACTTGGGAAAGTTATGACCAAATTACTAAAGGGGTATCCTTGAATGACGGGAATAGTGTATTTAGAATTTCAGTGGGTTAATAAGTCAAAGTGTGGGGCTTTTTAGAGAGCTGGTTGACAGCCTCTCTAGGGGGGAGATTTTAGTAGTCTTTAGTTCTAGGGAAGTTTGATTTTTAGAAGTCTTTGTTATTAGAAAGGTTTGTGTCATAAGTTTTAGAGTATTAGAAGTATCTATTTTAGGGAAGTTTATATTATTTTGAGTTTTGTAAGCTTATTAAAAGGCAGTCCCTCCATGAATAAATCCAGTGAGGATTATATTCAATTGTTTGTGTATTGGGTGTTCCCATGTGTGTGGGCCGTGGGCTTGGTCCCTCTCTTCTTGTAGGGTTGACGCCACATTGGCTCCCCTCCTCTCATAGGTGCAACCGTGAACTCCCTTCTCCTCCCCATGAGCTAGGTAAGATCTTCCTCATTCTCTTCTCTCCTCTTCTCTCTTCTCTATCCTCTGCTTTTCCTCCCTCATCCTTTCCTTTCTTCTCCACCTTCTTCACTCTTGTTGGTTTCCCATAACACTATTAATTCTTTTATAACAGAATTTTCTGTTTTACCACTTCTTTAAAATTGTACCATCTAAAAGTCCCTATTCTTCTTATTTTCTTTGAGGGTTTTTGATCCCCTATAAAAACCTCAACTTTCCACTTTGATTTCCTCTTTCTTCCTTAATTTCAAAAGATTCCCTACGGATTCCATTAAAACCTCCGGTAAAGAATCTTTGATTTTTTGAAATTTCATGATTTGACAAAGCAAATCTTATCCAAATCTCATGAAATTTGAACTATAGGACCCTTGTACACGTCAGAACTTGCACTTGAAAATTTGGAATTTTTTGACGCATTAGAAGGGCATTTTGGTAATTTTGGATTCTGTCCAAAATTACAGAAATACTTTTTTGGGTTCGTTCTTCCTATTTTCTCCTCTTGTTCTAAATTCTTTTGATATTCATTTCATCATTTTTTTCCCTGTTTTCCTTAATTTTGTAACTACTTGTGTTCTAAATTTCCAATTCTTGAGCTATTTTGCTTCTGCACTTTGATTCTAACAATTACTTGAGGTTCCTTGGTTTTATCCTGCATCATGCACGTTTTTGTATCGGTAGACAATGAAGAATATGAATTAAAAAAATTGGTGCTTGAATTTGGTTGTGTGGCCGTGGGCCCTACACTTTCTATCTCTTGTAGTGGGTTGATTCCACAACTCCCCATCTCTCTCTTCTGCTTTCTTTCTTTTCTCCTCTCCTTTCTTCTTTCTCCTTCTATTGTTGTTTCACACAACCCTTCTCTTCTTTTCCATTAACTTCTTCCTTTCTTCTTCTACTTTGCTGCCTTCTAGTTTTCTGAGGGATCATCACGGTGAAACCAGAATTTTCTCGGTTTACAAAACAGCAAAAATCAATCTTAGTGACCTCTTTTCTTCAATTACCTTATG
The DNA here is from genome assembly GCA_025762735.1 of Platanus orientalis. NCBI lineage: Eukaryota > Viridiplantae > Streptophyta > Magnoliopsida > Proteales > Platanaceae > Platanus > Platanus orientalis. The sequence goes on from JAOXJP010235083.1 coordinate 6,111, forward strand.
GGTTTTGTTCTCCTAACATGGTACTATCAAAGCTTCAATTACCCATCAAAAGCCCCTTTATTTCTGTAATTAATTAGAGGTTTTTTTTTTTTTTCAAATCTGGTTTAGGTTTTTGGTTAGAAAGTATGCCTGGACTGTTCTTTTTAAGATTTGACCCGCCAAACCTACTCCAAAATCCTTGAAATTTTGAACGAAGAGTCCTTTCATAAGTCAGAATCTATCCCTAAATTTTCAGGATTTTCTGACATGCCAGGGTATTTAGGTAATTTTACCAAAATATGCCAAATTTACAGAATTGCCCATGGTCTGAAAATTGGTTTATTTAGGTTTTGAATTTATTCTCTGCATAGCTCATTAAAACAAAACCTTTCCCTATTCATTCTACATCATAAGGACTCAATAGGGTAGCTCATACGGGATGGTTTTCGTTAAGACATGCCCTCAGCTCCAGTAATCCTTTAATTCTAACATTATTTATTTGACAACACTCTTCCACATGATTGAACACTATATGGCTTGTGAAAATGTGCATGTTTGTTGTCTTATAAACTCAGAATCATAACAAGGGTCATGCTGGGTTGCACAACTATAGGATTCATCAAAAGAAAAGGGGAAAAATGCTGTACAACTGTAGGTTGAGTGTGAAAGTCTAGAATGGTTATATATTGTCATCCTCAAGGAATTCTGGGAATAGGATTAACCATTTAAAAGATTTGACGGTATGTGCAAACTTTTATCCATCTCAATCCTTTTTCCCTTTTTCCTGTTAAATCCCGTAACTTGCACCGAAGTACCTCTCTCTGATTGATCTATCAAAAAAAAAAAGTACTTCTCTCTAATTACTACGTGCTAATTGATTTACTATAAAATGAACATCTATGTAGTTACTGTGTTATAATCATGGTTCAAAATTTCAGCGAAATTTAACGAATTTTTTTTCGAAATTTCCCCACTTCAAGGGATGGTGAAAACAAATACTAGGGGAATAAAAAAATTCCAAAATTTCATCGAAATGTCATGGGCACTATGTCAATGTTTACAAAATATTGACAGAATTTTGGTGAAGTTTTGCTGATATCAATACTTTCGACAGGATATATCATGCATGTGTTGTACCCATCCTAAATCTATTTGTTTGCTATAATTTTCGATTTGTTGATTCTAGATCCAAAACATTAATCCAGTTAAATTCTTTCTAGTAAACAATATTGTTTAATTTTCATTTATAAAATAATTAATATGTTATCTTTTTTAAAAATGATAAAACATATATTTATATAATTGAAAATTATTTACATATGTGTATGCATAAATTAGACATGTGCTAGGAAAACTATTGTATAACTTTTTTTATATAAAGTTTGTTTACAAAAAATGACTAATTTTAGATGAACAATTAGGTGAAATAATCACGCAGTTTGACATGTTTGGTAGTCATTTATCTATAAAAAAAAAATGACTAGTAACCATTTGTTTATATATGTGATCAACTTTTACATAGTTTAGATGCTTTATATAGTTTTTTGAGTTTTGAGTGTGTAATCATGCTGAACATAGATTAAAATTTTCACATCAGTTCACGTCGAAATTTCAACAAAATTTCCATTATTTCAAAACATTCTAGCCAAATTTCCCCAAAATTTTCATAAATCCCCAAGGAGAAATATCCATCAAAATCGAAATTTTGAACCTTTGTTATAATCAGTTACATAATATCTTATATCAAATTTTTAACTACAAATGGCTAAAATGTAAATATACTCCAACTTGAACAATTTCATAGCTATAGTGCCACAAATAATCATGAATTTGTCTTCACCAATGTTCATCTCAACTCTCAACCTATACAATTGGGGATATGGGTTCCTGAAAAATAAAATGCAGGGACTTTAAACTTTTTTGCACAGCCACCAAAGATGTTTACCAGCCATATTGGTGCAATGACTTCTAATGAAGCATAAATAAGACTTTTCTTCAAAATTTTCATATCTTCAAAGATCACTTCGAAGGTCCTTTGGTTTTAAATGGGGACTCCTCAAATTTGCTACATAGCTCAAGTGGTAATGGAGACAGACCTTGAGACTTTCTGACTTGGTTGGTCACAACATGGAGTTGGTGAGAGGCATTTTTTTTGGGATAATTGGTGAGAGGCGTTTTCTTGTGACATGCTTAGGGACGACAACAACTTGGCAGATTACTTAGAAAAATAATGAGGTGTATAGGGCATTGTTGTACACATGGTTCCAAATTTTGGCGAAACTTAGCAAAATTTCCCTACTTTCATGCGTGGAGAACAAAAACCATGGTATAGAAAAGTTGTAAAACCTCACCAAAATTATGCTAACATCGGTGAAATTTTGCTAATGTCAATACTTTTGATGGGAACTCTTTTGCTAGACCCAAAATCCACCCCAAATTTATTATATTGTTATAATTTTTCATTTTATTGATTCTAGAGCAATTGTTGGCTTGTTGCTGATGATGTATTGATTAATGAGACTGAGGGGGTAAATGCTAAGTTAGAATTATGGAGGGATGTTTTAGAATCAAATGTTTTTAAGATAAGCCGGACTGAAATAGGACATATGGAATGCAAGTTTAGTAAAAATAGGAGTAGAAATGAGGGAGTAGTGAAGATTGATAACCAAGAGATACCCTGGAAGGACCATTTTTGTTATCTTGGTTCAATCATATACAAAGCAGGTGATATTGTAGATGATGTTGCTTATAGAATTAGAGTGGGGATGGTTGAAGTGGAGAAGTGCTTGTGGCGTGTTGTGTGATTAACGAATACCACTAAAATTGAAGGAAAAATTTTATGAGACAGCTATAAACCAACCATGCTTTATGGAGCAGAATGTTGAGCAGCCAAGAATGGATGTTGAGATAGATGAGTGGCATACCTAGAAAGGATAGAATTAGGAATGCATCCATTTGTGGGAGCTTAGTTGTAGCACCAATTAGTGGTAAGATGGGGGATTGTCAAGTGAGATGGTTTGGTCATGTGCAACGAAGACCAATGGTTACGCTAGTGAGAAAGTGTGAGAAGATGCATGTTGAAGTGCTAAAAGTACAAGAGGAAGGCCAAAATTGACTTGGGTTGTAGTAAGGAGAGACATGACAGCTTGTGATTAAATGGCAGATATGGCCTTGGATAGAGTGGAATGATCGAATATGATTCATGTAGCTGACCCCAATTAGTTGGGATAAGGTTTTTGTATTGATTCTATAGCAAAATAATAATTCCCCTTCACTCTTTGTGGTATAATTCTAAATAATTTTTATTTATAAAATAACTTAAATTTATGTATTTTTTAAAATTGATAAAAGATATTTACATATATATGTGTGTGCGTGTGAGTGTGCTAGGTAAAACTATTGAATATTTCAGTTGTATAAAATTTGTATATAGAATGAATGATTTAGGATCAAATATAGGGTAAAATAATGCAATGTGACATGTTTGGTAGCCATTTTATTTTTTTATAAAAAAGTGGTGGTAGCCATTTGTTTGCTTTGTGATTAACTTATACATAAATGCTTTTTATAGTTTTGAATAGTTTCACTTTTAAAAAAAAAAAATTTCTCTAATTTCTAACTGGCAAAATTTCCTCAATTACCTAGGATGACATATCCATTGAAGTCGAAATTTTATTCCTTGGTTGTACTTGGGAAATTCTCTTTATCAAGTTTGCCACTTCTCATTTTTGAGGGCATCATCGCATTTTCGAGGGCACTGGTGTTATGAGCAGTGGCTGAGCCACTTAGAAGCAAGGGGGGGCAACTGCTCCCCCTCAATGTGTGAGTACCCTTGTAATAATAATGGGCCTGACAAAATATTATGCTTGATTGGAATCAGTTGCTCCCCTTGAATGTGTGAGTTCCCCCCCCCCCCAATGTGTGAGTACCCCATGATTGGAATCAATTGCCCCCCTTCAATGTGTGAATAC
>JAOXJP010235084.1:0-10060 GCA_025762735.1 Platanus orientalis
TTATCGTGTAAGTGACAAAGTAATTCAACCGTTGTGTGGCATAACATGTTTTCTTCTTTTCTTGTAGGTTATTCGATCGAGTTCATCTAGATGGGTTTCCGCACTGTATTATATGCGCTCTTTCCCATAAGGCATTTGGCCTTATATCAGGAGTGTTATAAACGTGGTAGCAGACGGACATTGTGACTTTAGGGCCATCACTGGATTGATGAGATTTAGAAAGGATAATTGGGCACAGGTTAGGGAGAATCTGGTGTACGAGTTAGACAACCATGGCCCCTTATACGAACTAGTATATGGGTCATCCAAGAGAGTGCAGAAGATTAGATATTTATTAGCCTATTTCAACGATAATGCGTCGTACAATCGCTAGATGACCATACCGGAGTATGGACATTTGATTGCATCGCACTATGATGTTGTCCTAAATTATTTGGGTGTGCACCAGTGCCTCACTTTCCTACCACTCAAATCAAATCATATCCCTATTGCTGCTTGAAGGAAAATTGCCATTGGTTTCGTCAACGGAAACCACTTTGTCCAAGTGATCTTGATGCCGGGTCATTCAATCCCCCTCATAGCGACATTTTGGTATAGATATAGATATAACATCATATGAAAGAATGATTGAAAAGTTTAGACTTGTTGTCAGCTCGAGTGTTACGACACAGGAGTCTATAGACTTGAGCGACGATTGATGTATTTTTTTGTTGCACATCTATTGTATTGTATTGTATCCTTCTATGACTCATGTAATTTTTTGATATATTAATGAAATTGAAAGTTTTTATTTTTATTTTGTATTCATTCATTTTCTTGTTTGACATCTCAAGGTTGCAAAAAATAAAAACCTTTCTGTTTTTGTTTGGCATCTCAGGGCTGAACAGGCTTACCTTGTAATGCCGAACAGGCTTCAGGCAAAAAATAAAGTTTAAAAAAGGTTAAAAAAAAATTTACCTTAGGGGCTTCTTTATCGACAGCATCAAATGGTCTCATAAATGCTCCCTAATTTTTACCTTCAAAAGACTCACCCAGGCTAGGACCATTAGAGGCTCAATATGCCTCAATCACCCAAATCCATCATCACCCCCATTTAATCTGTTTTTCTGCCAAATAACCCTCATTAGGAAACCTCCCAGGAATTCTCTCCCCTCATTAAATGCTCCCCAAAATATCCTGAAAGTGGGTTTGAGCTAAAGCCTTTGATTTGGCATCATCTCAAAACCCCGTTTAATGAGTGGTCGTGATCATATATCTTAAACCCTAACCCATCATCCACCATTGATCCCCTAAACTCCATTTAAGCCCTTGAAAATCACCTCTTTACCTCCACCCTCCATCTCTCCCCGCTTGCCACATGACATCCATCCAACCCTCCATCCATTTTGCCCTATGAGATGAGGCATCTCACATGCGTGTGGCTAAGGTGCCTCCACACCCTCACATTCAAACCTCCTCTCCACCACCCATTTTCCATGGTGGGCCTTATATGTCATATGGCAATCATCCATTCAAAGCCCCATCTCCATCCAATGGTCCCCCTCTCGAAAGCATTAGTCTATCAGCCTTAATGCTTCTGTATCGATTCATTTTTTTGCATGTTTAAGGCCATTAATTGCAATCAAAACATAATAAAGACAAGATATTTTGTAGTAAAACTAACACAAAGAAAACAACTGCTCATTACATATAAAGTGTTTCAGTACATGTGATCATATAAAGGATTACAAAATATAATGAAGTACAAAGTATGTAGGGATCATCTCCTGTACGATAAAAATAATAATAAACATCCACATATAGGGTCATCCCCCGCGTCACCCCCTCTTTCGCATATATTTGTTGCCACTGGAGCCAGGTCTACAAGCAATTATACGGGTCATCCGCGAAAGTGCACTGGGAAGAGGAATTGGGGCCTGTGGAGCACTGTGAGGAGGAGGTGGGGCTTGTGGAGCACTGAGAGGAGGGGGTGGGGCCTGTGGATCACAAGGAGGAGGAGGTGGAACTTGTAGAGCAATGAGAGGAGGAGCTCAGGCCTGTGGAGCACGTGGAGGAGCATCTGGGCACCGTGCAACCGATGAAGATGGGGCAAGGGGATTTGGGGACGCGGTGTCGATGCCATCTTGTAAAACCTGTGGTACACAATGCAATGTACTAATCAATCTATCCCTCGGTGTCTCCTCGATACCGCCATTCATAAGAGACTGAATAATCTGCAATGAACGCTCATTGTTCTGAAATAAAACATATAGAGAAGTTTAGGATGAATACATTCTCAATGATTAAAAAAGTAATTAACATAGACATACAAATATTAAATGATATACCTGGATGACAGTATCGATGTGTATGATACCATGCGTTTGTGGTCGGAGTACACCGCTAGATCGATAGAGTGGATTTTGCACATGTATATAGGACACACGCTGATACCACTCCATATAATCAATGACACACTCGGAGGGGTATGCGGCTGACACAGATCTATGCACATCAGATAGCACATGGCTCTCCCACACCTCGTAGAACTGCTTTAAATATATATAAACTAATCGATACGTGGCAGTGGATGAACCCTGAATACCTCGAGTAGGGGTTATGGGAGCGGGGGGATGACCTGGCACAACCCAAACTACCGTAGGACACGCATGGGATGGTAGGGCTCCACGATCTCCAAGTACCTCAATAACCCATGAAAGTATGCAATGTCTTGGAATGCATTGTGTTCCCTACAATCGGTGTATGGTGTTCATCTCACTTACACAAATAAGATAAAAATGTATGTTAAAATAGTAAGGATTTTCATAAACCACCAACATGTACCAAGATATACATCAATAACATATTAAAAATGTTAAAAAAATAACTAACAATACCTCATGGATCACCCATGCATCAATACTCTCGTAGAGCTCTCAAATTGTCCCCAAGGGGCCCCCTCTCCTTGCGTGGCATCCAACGCTACATGTGTGGCTACTCATCACAGTACTCCATGTTACGATGTGGTTCTAAAGGACGAAAGTGCTCGTAAATCCATCCCTCGAGAAAAGTAACATAACCTGTCAACTACTTCACTTCAATCTAGCTGGCAATCCCGAACTGATGACAATGATAAGCTAATGCTCCAGCACCCCATGCGTATGTATGTACCTTATTTAGGTCCTGTAGTAGCGTAAGAAAATAAATGGGCACCCGTGTACACGTCTTGTCTACAAACAACGTACACCCCAAACTATACAATAAATAGCACCTGGTAGCAAAGCTAATCTGAGCATCATTTCAGGAATCAGTAACCCCTGAAAATCTGAACTTCAACTACTCCATCCTCACTACCTGACCTCGCGCCTTCTTCAACTCCTCCCGTGCCTCCTCCACCGTAACCCCTAGTGTCTCATTCAGTAGTGTCTCAACCTGTCCGCTATATAACCGGGCTGGCTCAACTTAGATGGGAGTCTCTATCATTGGCATCCCAAACAAAGTGTAGACATCAAGCGTGATCATCAACTCCCCAAATGACATGTAGAATGTGTTGGTCTCAGGGTACCAACGCTCAACAAAGGCAGAGATGACTACACGATTGACGGACTGGTATGTTGCATGCACTAAGGGGTCTATGCTCGACTTCCGCAACAACCCCATGAACTTAGAGTTCTGGACACCCTCGACCTCTACCTCTCACTCATCAAGCTTGTCTGTGTGGCTAATACATTTCAGCAGCTCATGTTCATGCAAAAGAAAAAAGAAATAGTGGTAGCATAATACACACGTATGAAATAACACAAATAAATAGCCAAATACATAAAATAAATAAATAAATACCCCATGTTGCCAGATTAATGATGCCACATGAGTGAAATAGCTGTCCAATAGGGAGGGGTCCTTTGGAGCTCCAAGAATAACGGGACCCAGCAGTGGCTATGGCACCGCTGCTGGCTCCACCGCAGATACGGTCTCACCCACTACCAAATCTATCACTGAATCCTCGGTAGTGATGTGGGATGCCTCTCCCCTAACTCAAGCGATGTCCTCAACCCTACGCCGTCGCGTAGATGCGGTCGATGCGACCCGTAAAGGACTGACCTCCATATCTATCATATGCCAAGAATCAAATGATAGAGTAGTGAATAGAGACATTAAATAAAAAATTATTAAAAAAATTTGAAGAATAAAAAATAAAAATAAAAATAAAAATTTCAGGCCTGTTTAGCTCTGAGATGCCGTATAAGGCTGAAAGTGTTCGGCATCACGGTTCCGTGTGAGAACAAAAAGAAAAACTATAAAATTTTAAATCAAACGTTGATTTACTGTAATTTAAAGTAAACAATTGATGTTTACGCTTCTTTAAACTAAATTTTTTCCAATTAATTTCTTCGGATGATATTTTTGAAGATCTTTTTTAACAAAAAAAAGAAAACTTATCTTACCTGACTAGTGGTTGGCAGTGTCGTCGGTGCTAGAGGTTGAAGGTAAGTTCCGCTGTCGTCGTGGAGCCATAATTTGGTCACCAGTGATGCCGGTGGGTGGGAGGGAATTGTTGGAGTGACTAGAGAAACGAATGAAGAAGGTAGGGTGGGAGGGAACCATAGCACGTTGGAGACGCCGGTACATGGGTTGAAGAATTCAAATGGAGGTGTGCATATTAAAACATAACAGGGAGTGGTTAAAAATAGATAAGGGTATAATTGGGAAGTATGGAGGTGGGCTTAACAGTGTGGTGTGCTTACAAAAACTTGAGGTGCGAATATGTTAGTCCTCATTCTTCTATGAAAGTCCTTGTTTCTACAAAGCGGAAAAGGACTAACCAACGGACTAACCCTCCCGCTTCAAATCATCTATGGCTGATCAAACGGTCTGAAAGATTTTCTTTATGATTGCTTTACTTGGCTTGATTCGTTGCCTGGTTCACAGGAAACAGTGCAAAATTTTGTGTTGTTCAGCACCGGCAGGCCTGTGAACTAAATTTCAACCAACATCAGAAAAACATATATAATCAAATGCAAATAAAACCTCAAGCTTTGAATCTGTCAATAATCACTTCTGGAATTATAAGCTAGTGTATGTTGTCTTAGTAACAACAGGCTATAGTATCAATGAAACAATAGAGGTTGGGTATGAAAATACATATTACAGACATTATAACTGTAAACAATGGTGGATTGAGTCATGCTTCAGATGATAATCCCTTAAGGCCCAATCTGGTTGCCATGAAAAGGTTTTCTCATGACAAAATTTTCTCAAGAAATCATTTTTAAGCTATCTGGTTGTCATGAAAAGCTGGTTTTGTCAAGCATTTCTCATGATTATTTTCTTTCCTTTTCTTGTGGGATTTTCTTTTCTATTCCTTTCTTTTCTTTTCTATGCAATTCATGGCAACCAGACTGGCCGCATGTGAAGCTTCCCACAAGGATCACTTCCATAGTTCTTTGGACAACTGGTGGTCAGATTATATGGTGAGATAGTCCTGTTTTGGGCTTCTTGCCCAAGAATTATGAACCAAAACACTATGCCTTTTCTCTTTTTGGGGGGGATAAGTATACTATATAACTAGTGAAAATAGAGGAATGAAAAGATTTTGGTACACCTCTGAATGCAGAGGTTCATAAATTCTTTATATCTCAAGAGGAAATGGAATGACCCTCCTTATATAAATGCTTTAGAATGGTTGTTGTGATGCATCGCATTACACCTTCCTTAAATTTGGTTGTTTTGCCACCATTAGAGTAGCATCCCAACGAATATAATAATAATAATAAATGCTAAGGAAAAAAAAAAAACAATGATAGGGTCTTAGTACACCACAACACATGCACGTATGTTTATACCTTCCCACATAGTCTCTTATAAAATACATGATATAATCACTCACCTTTCTAATTAGTCAATATCTAAAAAGTTTGGACAACTTATAAGAATGGGACAATGAAATGCCCCTAAAACATAATCAAAGTGATAGTAGAGTTGAGTATTGAGATTTTCTTCTATTAACATATAGATTAATCAAATTCATCAAAAAAAAAAAAAGGATTATTCAAATCTAAAATGCCACTAAAACCCTTAAGCTATCATCAAATTCAAATGGAATTGAGAATATGTAGACATGCAGATGATAAAATGGTAGGATTAAACGATCCAAGTAGATTTCCCTTGGATTGATATGAATCCCCTTTTGACACAAACTTTATGGTTGAAGACCCTTATCGAAATACAACTATAAAAATAAAAGGTTAGGATTTCGATCCAATAAGTTAGCACCTTTTTATAATGTCATATTGATTTCTATTTATCACCCATACCAGACACAGTCTTGGCATGAATCCTCTCTGACACCAATCCAACAGTCAAAAGCCAAGCCTTCATGCAAGGGCATCATCATGGAAAAAGATGAAGAGGGTATATAAGGTATTAAAAAAAAAAAAAACAATTGCTTTGATATATCTTAAAGATTTTGTATTAATTGTGGCTTGTCGAGGCCTATGCACTCATTAAATTGACTGTTAAACAAAACAAGTGCCTTGTAATCATAAATCTTTGATTCCATAAAATGAAGATAATGAACTAGTGACTGAGATAAAAGTCTTGTAATCAGAAATCTTTCATCAGGGGTTATCACTTGCTCAAAGATTTTCAATGCAACAAATTCAGCTCGAAGGCGGTGAGGATTTTATACACCGACCCCTAACCTCTGCCCGCCTCCACCGATGGGCGGAAACATCAATGCCAAAAGTGATTTTCACTTTTTGGGGGTGTTTGTAAATCACTTCTGATGTTGATGTGACCACCCTTTGATTTAAGCGTTTTCCTATGCCGTGTGTAGAAAAGCCTCGTCGGCTCAAAGGAGATAGTCTCCAGATTGTTAAGCTTTTAAATGAAGCAAATATAAAACCGCCACGGTGCATTAGAGCTGTTATCATAGATTTTTGGCTGATTATTCGTCTCCTCAACAATATATAATTGCTTTCTCTTGAAGAATAACAAACAAAGCTGCCCATAATTTGGCAAAATTTGTGGCTATCAACTGTATTCCTCATCTTAGGAGTTGTTCTCACTCGAAATATTTTCAAATCTCGATGGAGATTATCACAACAAAGTGGGTTTAGTTCTGCCTCAATCAAGAGGACTTTGGCACACTCAGACAAGATTATTTCTGGACGGGAGACAATCTCAATTCTGATTTATGTGGCCGTAAACCCGTCTACGTATGTGTCCTGAGGCCAAGGGCCACGGCTATCATGTAAAAAACCATTAATATTCCTAGTTTGGCTTTGGTATTGCCGCTAACCTAATCCACAAAGGCTGCTCTTGAGCTGTCTTAAGACTTGGAGTTGGACCAACCCAAAGATTGAAGGTAGGCTACAAATTGGGCTGGTCTTGGGTTTATAACAAAATTAATGGGCAAGTTTCAGTTGCAATTTTCCTCTTCGTGAGCCTGCCCTGAGCGAACTTAGGGCTTGCTTACAAAATGGTCTAGATTAGTGTTGACGATGACCTGCTCTTGGCCGGGCTTATGTTCACTCTAAGTTCTACCTACGTACTCCGGACCCAAATCTAGAAGTCCATAAATTCTTGAGCCAGTCTAAAATTGGGAGCAACTTAAGGCTAGCCTCAACTCTCAAGCCTTGTCACAATATCTGACGCTCTTGCCTGCTCAGCATTGGCCCACGCTTGCACGTCCAAAAAGTCCATTGAAAGAGCCCATCGAGCCAGCCCGATCCAATAAATCTATGGCACTACGCAAACCGGTTGTCACCATCTTATAGTGAAGAAGTATTCATGTTTCTTTTTTGTTCTTTTATCCTCTTTTCTGGAAACGTGCTCGGCTCAGAGCTTACCTGAGCCTTGTTTTAAGCTCAAAGAGCTGAACCTAAGCCTTGATTTAACCTTGTTTCCTAAGTGAGCCTGGGCTGTGCTTCAAATGTTTGGGCTAATGTACCATTAGTTTATTGGGCCTTTTCTTTCTTCAAAATAATGACTTTTGACAAGTAGAACCGAATCTACCTTTACAAGCCTGAGCTGACCCTGAGCTTTGTCTTTGAGGGATGTGAGCTAACCCAATTGAGGGATGTGAATGTTGCTCACAGCTCAGCTCAGGCTTGCCAAGTAAGAATTAGGCTCGAGCTCAACTTGTTAAGATTAAGACAAGCTCAACTCAGGCTTGGCTCCAGTCGCTAAACTCAAAGATTATTTATCTTTTTCTACTTTTTTTGGCTAAGAGGGTTTAATACTAAATAATATATTTCTCTTTTACTCTGTCTTTTTTAATTACGCTTATTATAATAAGTTGAATAAATAAATATATAATATAATAAACTATATTGGTAAAAATTCTTAATCAGTCAAGCTTTTAGCGAGCTAAGTTGAGTGCAAATTGACATAAACTCACATAATTAAATTAGCTCAATTAAAAGTTTGGATCCAACTCTATGACTTTTAAACAAGGCTAAGCTTGTCTCATCCAAGCTAAGCTAGCTCCAGCTCATTGATTTCCCTAATCCACCCATCCAACTCACCATGAATTCCTTGCAAGCCGAATTTTAGAGTGTGTTTAGAATCAAAGAATCGGAATTTTGTGAAACAGAATTGAAATCCTTAGAGTAATATATATATATATATATATATATATATATATATATATATATTCAAAAATCTTAATCAACCCCATTTTGTTTGTTTTTGTTGGTGGATGGCCTTGAGATTCTATAACCCATCATCAAGCTTTGCATTTTCCATGCTCGGGCTACTACATGGTCTTCAAATCCCCAACTATCGCTATGAAGACGTTATATCCACTCTTCGGTTATTGGTTAATAAAACAATAGAGGGCATTTAGGATACTTTAGGTGCTAAAAAAACTCTTCCTAGTTGCTTAAGGGAGGAAGTCATTTTAGTCATTGAATAAATTAGAAGCATTGCTAAAATGAGATAGATTTTCCATTCAAGGGCATTTTGGCCAATTAATAAAATAATATAGGGGTATTTTAGGTATGTTGTGTTAAAATTTTTCACAAAAGCTTGAGAAAGGAGGGCATTTTAGTCATTTGATTAAACCCGAAGCATTGGTGAAGGTATCTTAGTCACATGTTGTTTCGTATAAAGGAATTGAAAATAACAGCTTATGGGTTGTTATTTCAGTTCCATTGATTTGGAGCTTCAATTCTGTTTTTTTAATTCCGTGGGGATTTGACTAAATTCCATTTTCATAATTTTAAATGGATCTCAAATGTTGGAAATGTATTTAAGTATCTCAATTCCATTTCCACTCTTCCAATGCCCTAAATCCAAACACACCCTTATGTTAATATTCACCAGCCACTTTGGTGTTTTTGGGGCTAGAACTGGCTGAGCGATGCTAACCCAATTTAGATTCATGTTGATCTCTGGCCAGTTGCCACTCTTTAGTTCAAGCCACCACTGGCACGTTGATCACTCCCTACATGCTTAGGATTTGGTATGACCCCTTAATGAACAACCAAGATCCACCCTGCATCAAGAGCAGACATAGTAGCACCAAAAAGCGTAAATTACTCTTTTGGTGCTGATGTGCCCACAAATGATGCAAGTCGGACCTTGGTCATACACTAATGGGTCACACCAAATCCTAGGCACTCCCTACACACCTAGTTTTGTTTGGGTAAAAAACTAAATAAAGCGTTATATATATATATATATACACACACACACACACACACACATGACCACTTGGTTTCGGGCTGGGATTAGGTACGGAAATTTGCTTTTCCTGATGTATTTATTAGGATGACATAAGGGGGCTGAGTATCAGTACCTAAAAGTGACTTTCACTTTTTGGGTGGTGCTTATCACTTTTCAGCACTGATGTGTCCATCCCCTAATGACATCCTAATATATCAGGAAAAGCGGTTTTCCATATATAATCTTTTCCACTTGGTTTCACCTCAAGCCCATACTGTGATGAGAGGTGTGTACAGGCTGCAAAACCACATCGAAGGAGATTTGACCCCTGACCTTCCTCTTAGGCCGTGTTTGGATGCGCTGGGACACAGCGCTTTCAGTGCTTTTAGCGGTATGCAAGCATAAATAGTAC
>JAOXJP010235085.1:0-10060 GCA_025762735.1 Platanus orientalis
GGCTTTGGAAAATTATTCTACATCAAATTTTGGTATGTTTTCCCTTGTCTTGCATCACCAAATCAAAACGAATTGAACCATTTGGATATTGTAACTTCCATAGGTTGGGCCTTATCTTTCTGATGCCTACTTACAGTTGTCAACATGGGATGGTTCTTTGGTATTTTTATTCAAAGTAATTTACATTAATTATTGAAACATTGCATTTATTTGTCGGAATACATCACATGGGTTCCACCTCATAATACTTTGTGGTGAGTATTTGTGATCTGTCCTACATCTTAAAACTAAAGGAAAAGGAGGATTAAGCTAACAAGATTGAGGATTCTTTTTGATAAAACCTTTATGAGAACTCCACATATGGCTTCAGGCATCTGGATCTTGCAAGCTTCTTCATTTAGGTGCTGAGGCAGCGAGTCAAAACAGGCCTTGAGCTAACTTTCGAGCATGCTTTGTTCTATTCCTCTGTAGCCACCCCATTGAATTTGTTTTTGCACAATGTTATTTTCCAACCAGGAAGCCACATATCTATTTATCATGGTTGCATGCTTTGTGTAAGACAATCATGATTCTTCTTTGTTTTTTAGAGAAAGACCATGAAAAAGAGGGTTGTGAAGCAGGTTTTGGGAATGATTTGATTGGGTTGTCCCAAGGATTGAATTTTGATTAGTGTTGGGACTGTTAGTTGAAATAGTTGAAAAGGATTAAGTGCATTGGGCTTAGATATAAGGCTGTTAATTTCAGAAGGATTTGAGGTTGTTAGGTTTTGGGATTTTGGCTATGAGTAACAGAATCAGAAGTTGTGATACGATGAGAGTTTTAGAAGATAACTAATGAAAAATTAGATTAAGAGTAAATGCTTGGCTGATAGGGCACAAAATTGAATAAGGAGATTTTGTGGCATTGTAGTACTTTCGTAGGTTCTGGAGGGAGTACAACAACAACAACAACAGCTTTATCCCAACTACTTGGTGTCGGAATGAAAGGAACCCTAGAAGAATGTGAACGATAGAGTAGAAGTGGCAGAACTTACATCTCAAAGAAAGCTTGATGGTTGATTCAAGCCATACCAAGTTGGGATGGGGTCAACCTTCTAGGAAGAAGCGCTCTTCTTCCATCTCTGGACATTACCCCCAGACACATGCAGCTTTTATTTACAGTGAAAAAATAGTAATAACTCATTCATTACATTTCAAAAATGAGAAAATTACTAGGCTTTTTATACTATAGTATGGGGTGGAGGCTCCCTTCCCTATTTTACTAAATTAGATAATCAGAAAATTAAACTAAATTAATCTGGACTGAAACTGGGCATTTCTGATATGTGCTCAAAATCACTTTTGGATCCTCAATAATAAGGTCATATAGGGGTGAAATCCTACCCATGAAGAACCGCTTTCAAAGACTATTGTCACCAAAGCTATTCCCAACTTGGGTCTCAATTGGGCTCATTTTGGATGTAGGGGGTACTTTTGAAAGCACAAATGCTTCTGCTTTACCTGCACTATAAAATGATCCCCAAATTAACTCTGAATGCCTTGACTACCATGATCTGCCCTGCAATACTTTTTAATTATAATTCATCACCTCTTTATAAGTTTGCTCATGAAAGCTTTCTGACTATCCAAAAGGAAAACATTATTATTCTGAATAATTTATACATTTTTTTAAAACTTTCAATCAGGCACTAACTATAAATGTAAGTAGTGGGGAATAAAGGATTATATATAAAGGATATAAATTGTTAGTTGACTGTTGCTCTTTTTCTATTTTTGTAGCCCACAGTAGCGGCAATAGAAGCAGGAAAAGATATAGCATTGGCAAACAAAGAGACTCTGATTGCTGGGGGTCCCTTTGTGCTTCCTCTTGCACACAAGCACAAAGTAAAAATACTCCCTGCTGATTCAGAGCATTCTGCAATATTTCAGGTATGCATGTGTATTGTATTGATACCTTCATCCTAGAAATTACAGATGATTTTTAGATACTCCTTTTTCATTTCTGACTTCTTTATTTACAATGATGTGAAAAGGAGATACTTGTATCTGCTTAATTTTTTTTTTAAACAATTGCATGTTCATTTCAGACACATCTGTCCTTATATTAATGCTGATTAGAGAAGCTAAGAGACATCTTCCTGTCTCCAGTGTATTCAGGGTTTGCCAGAGGGTGCACTTAGGCGCATCCTTTTGACTGCATCAGGAGGAGCTTTCAGGTTTGAAACCATAAGCACAAATTAAAAGTGATTTAAATCTACATATCTCTTGCGGCTTTTGGAGGACAACACAAATTTAGAGAGTAAAAGATGATTTTCTGGTTACGTTTGTTCAAATTTTTTGAAAAGCTCTCTGTATTTGAGAACTATTCAGTGTGATCAAGAGCTGTATATTCACATGATTTTTTCATAAATGCAAGACTAAACTGAAATTACTTAATACTGAGATGATAACATTGTCATGCTATTTTTGGAAAAAAAAAAGTTTGTAAATGCGGCTGTCCTCTGACATAAACCCACAGCCTGATATATGTATATCCTTTTCAACATTATTAACTCTTTCCTCGAGTAAAGGAGAAGTAAAATGAGTAATAAAACTCAGATGTCAGTCAATCAGTAGTAGCTTTTCCTTGCATGGACAGTTTGATGCAGTACAATAGAGATAATACCAAAGTTGATGTAGAAGGATAGCCAAGAATATAAATAAACCTCAAAGGGATGTAGTGGAAACAATAAAAGAGAAAAAGAAAAGATAAAGACCTGATTTGAAGCTTTTTCAAACCCAAAACACGGGATCTTGGCCTACACTAAGCTTGAATAAACCCAATGAATCCACCTTTAGGGAAAACCACTCCTGGTTTTTAGACTTCACAAAGAAATAACACACTAGCCAAGAGGTAGAAAGCAAAAAAATTCTTTATTCATCAATTTCATTCCCAAAACTAAAAGGGGATGTGTCTATTTTATAGCCAACGAGTTTCCCTCTTAGGGTAGGTACAACTTAACAAATCATTTCCTAAAGACTAACTTAAAAAATAAAGACAAAGAAATAAAATCCCTCAAAAGAGAAAGGAATAAAATAAAATTTCCCACTTGGCTGCCACAAGGATCACATGTGTGGGTCCCACCCACATGTCACGTAGCCCCCACTTCATCTTGGATGTCCGCATCAAACTCCATTTGTTTGAAAACAATCATCATCGAGTTTTATAATGTAGAAGAATCAACAACCATGGGAAGCTTGAATTGTATAACCATAGGCTTTTCGTCTCGCAAGGATCGGGTAGTGGAAAGACTTCATAGTACACTTTATTTATTTTCTGCTTAGGCTTATGGATTGTTGTAGCTATCAGAATAAGTTGGATCTTGTCCTGATTTGGAATTTGCTTTTCAACAGCTGGCTGGTCATAAACTAGGGCAGCAATGGTACATGTATCAACAACCACCATAGCTTCATCTGTCTCACTTAAAACATTAGTATGAGTCTGTTCAACATTTTCTACATCAAGATCCTCAACCTCCACACTACCTGTAGGTTTACATTCTTCATTAGACAACTCTAAATCTTCACTGGATTCAATCTTAGGCTTTGCATCGACACTCTTTTTGGTTTTATTATTCATGGAATTTTGAACACTTCTAGTTACCATTAATGAAACTTTATTAACAGGTTTGAATAGAAGACGATACCATACATCATGGTTATAGAGTTGTAACACTTAGGTTTTCTTATTAAAAATAACTTTTCTCTCATCAATCCATCACCTACCTAAAATCATTGGTGTGTTAGTTAAGGGGAAATCACACACTAAGCACTCAACACTGTTAAAGTAATCTCTTCCGTGATGGAATTGAATATCGACAAAATTGTCCGTAACATATCTACAATATCTTTGATTTTTTAGATATTGTAGGAGTTCTTTAACAAAAGATGTAGAAATAAGGTTTTGATCACTCCAACCACTAATCGCTAGTTTAGTTCAGCCACTATTGCTATTTTAGTTGTTTTCTCGGAAGAGAAAACGAACTTAGTGTTCACTAGAAGAATCATCTCATATCTTTAGGGATTCCGTTATTCTTAGGGCATGATTCCAAAAGTTTCAGGGTTTAGCCCAAAATAGGAAAAGAATAAAGCAACAACTCTATCTTTCACATATAGTTTCTGCTTCAGGGTCCTTTCCAAAACTTCAGGGTTTAGGCCATTTTTAAAAATTTTCGGGTTTATAAGACTTTGCAAATAAATCCGGCTATCCAATATTCGTCGAGATTACAACTAGATTGAACTATTTGAAAGAAAACTCTTGAGGAACCCAACTAAGTAGGGGCTAGTTGGAACTTGGCTCTGATACCAAATTGATGCAACACAATAGAGATAATACTAAAGTTGATGTAGAAGGATAGCCAAGAATATAAATAAACCTCAAAGTGATGTAGTGGAAACAATAAAAGAGAAAAAGAAAAGATAAAGACTTGATTTGAAGCTTTTCCAAACCCAAAACATGAGATCTTGGCCTTCACTAAGCTTGAATAAACCCAAAGAATCCACCTTTAGGGAAAACCACTCCTGGTTTTTAGACTTTACAAAGGAAGAACACACTAGCCAAGAACTAGAAAGCAAGAAAATTCTTTATTCATCAATTTGATTCCCAAAACTAAGAGGGGATGAGTCTATTTTATAGCCCACGAGTTTCCTCTTAGGTTAGGTACAATTTAGCAAATCATTCCCTGAAGGCAACTTAAAAAATAAAGACAGAAATAAAATCCCCCCAAAAAGAAAGAAATAAAGGGAAAAAAATAAAATAAATTCCCATAAAAGAGAAAGAAAAAAAGAGAATAAAATCCCCCAAAAAAGAAAGAAATAAAATAAAATCCCCTAAAAGAAAAGAAATAAAAAGAATAAAATTCCCCAAACCATAAAGAAGTAAAGAGAAAGAAAGTAAAATAAAATCCCTCACTTGGCTGCCACAAGGATCACATGTGTGGGTCCCACCCACATGTCACATAGGCCCCCACTTCAGCTTGGATGTCCACATCGCAGTTTGGAGTCAGGCCTTATCCTTTATACTTTAATCTTTAATTATAGATCCAATATTTGGAACCTGCAGTTAACCAACTATTTGTGGTATCCTGAACAGGGATTTACCTGTTGAAAAATTGAAAGATGTGAAAGTTGCTGATGCTTTAAAGCACCCTAACTGGAATATGGGTAAGAAGATTACAGTGGACTCTGCTACACTTTTCAATAAGGTTTGCTACTTTGTCATTGTTTCCTATTTGCCTTGTAGGTTCAAAATTTTTTTTCCCTCGGTTGTGTCATATAATCTACTAAAATTGTGCATCATCTGCAGACCTGGAACTGAGTTCCTTTTTCTATATCCATTTTCCCTCGTTTAACAGGGTCTAGAAGTTATTGAAGCCCACTATCTATTTGGGGCTGAATATGATGATATTGAGATTGTGATTCATCCACAGTCAATCATACACTCAATGATTGAAACACAGGTTCAATTCTTTTTTATTCCATCATCTTGGTTATTTCTTTAAGAATTTCTCTGCTTCTTTTTTATAATGTGATAGAGTTTTAGGAGATTTTCAGTACGTTAAGTGTCTTCATGTTCTTTTCGACCATATTCTTTCTTACTTTGCGGAGGCATCGTAATTGAAGTAATAAGGTACTGAAATGTTTGATTTTATGCACAACATTTTAAACTCTGATGTTTTGGACTTTCTTTTTCTTTCTCATTATTTCCAGGATTCATCTGTCTTGGCTCAGTTAGGGTGGCCTGATATGCGCCTGCCAATTCTTTACACGCTATCATGGCCAGATAGAATATACTGCTCTGAGATAACTTGGCCTCGTCTTGATCTTTGCAAGTAGGGATCTCTTTCCCATCTCCTTATGTGATAATGTTACTCTCTCAATATAGGTACAGTAATTATCTATTTTTTTCACCTAGTAAGAGTCGATATTTGTATGTAATATATTTAATTGTGAAATCAAAAGATGAAAAGTATAATCATTAATTAATAAAGATATGGTGATTCTTCTTGTCTAGTTGTCTGGCATTTCCTATGTATTATGTACCAACCCCTTAGGCCTGTCATCCATTCTGTTCACTACTTTCTTTGATTTTGTATGGGGGAAGGGTTGTAAGCTGGGTTTGAATGTGGCAACCTCACCTTGTGATGTGGTACATCAATCATTCGAGGTACAGGCACAAGCCCACACTACTTCAAGTTGATGTAATGAGAAAGGACATTCTGCCTTTTTATGGCTGAGTGAGGAAAGACAGAAATTTATATTTGACCTTCATATGAGTCATGGTTAAACTAATGGATATTTCTGCTCTTGTTCAAGCTGTGTTCATCACCAATAAACTTAGACATTTATCTGGTCACTAGTTTTAAAGATCATCCCCTTCTTGTCTCTACCCAATGAAGTTCTTCATGTTTGAGTTGACATCAACTGTCCTAGAACAGTCAGCCAATATGGAAAGCTTTTCACATAGAAATGGCAAAGATTAATATTGTTATAGAAAGCTTTGAATGTCTTGTATTTGGTTATGGAGTAAGAAGACCCTTGGAACTTTTACTATGGAGTCTTGGGGAAAATAGAATATGAAATTTTAGTTTTTGTTCTTTTGTTTGACATGATTGAATTTGAAATGGAATGATACAGGCTAGGTTCTTTAACATTTAAAGTTCCTGACAATGTTAAATACCCATCCATGGATCTTGCCTATGCTGCTGGACGGGCTGGAGGCACCATGACTGGAGTTCTTAGTGCAGCTAATGAGAAAGCCGTGGAGATGTTCATTGATGAAAAGTATGTACTTCTGTTTCTGGATGCTTATTTATTTATTTATCTTTTTGACTTCCTTTCCCACATTGCTTTCTCACCTAATGAAGTTGTTTATGTCCTCATTGGAAGGATCTGGGAAATCTAAAATGGCATTATGTTCAAAGAATTTGTAGCCTTGTTACTGTGTTTATGATATGTGCTTATGGATGCTTCTTGAGCTCAACCTTGCTTAGTCTTGTCACTTTCGGTAGATAGGACCGGACTATGTGGAGAGTGACAGTGTGATTTGGTAGAGCATTTGGAAACAACTGCATTTTTTAAGAAAAGACAGGACTCTTCATTCAGTAATTGAGAAACTAGTATCTTGTTTTCTTCTCCCTCTGTTTTTAATAAAATTTTCATTGTTACCTATCAAAAAATAAAAAATAAAAAATAAAGTAACCAGTGCCATTGTTATTTCTTTGGTCTTTCAGTATTAAAAGATTTTGGGGGAAATGAAAGATTTTAAAGGAATTAATTTTGCTTGATTTATTTCTTGTTGTGATGCCATTATCCATGCCAAGAATTAGAGTTTCTGGTTTTCTTTCTTGGGCAAGTCCCTTCTTCCTTACCATATATGGATATCATCTTCATTACTAGTCTTCTTCTTCTTTTTTTGTTTTTTTGGTTAAAGAAAAGATAAGATCAGCGCAGAGGAAACAGTGCTTAGTAACCTATCCAGTTCTGCATGCTCTAATAAAAATGTCCAAGGCTGCATTTTAGATATCTGATTTTTTTGGGACAGTTTCTGCATTGATTCAACACTAGTGTCTTTAATTATTGTAGTAGTGAATGCCACTTTATAGCATAAATAAAAGAAGATCTGTTGTTTGAAAGAACTTGTACATCTTACAGCATATTCTATGGGGCTATTGATCTCTAAGAAGCTGGTCCATTTTCTTGATACCAGTGCTCTAAATTCTCTTTGATATGGAGTGTTGCTCATCCTACACTGCAAAATCCTGGAACAGTTGGTGTTAAAATCACTAAGACATCTTCGCCTGCCTTGCTGATCAATACTGTTGACTTTCTTGTTATTAGTCTGTTTGTTTGCCTGCCGTTTGATATCATCAGCTGATAAAAATGTTACATCTCCTTTCCAGAATCAACTACCTGGATATTTTCAAAATTGTGGAGCTAACATGTGATAAGCACCAGTCAGAGTTAGCGGTCAACCCGTCTCTTGAGGAGATCATACACTATGACTTGTGGGCCCGGAATTTTGCTGCCAGTTTACAACCGTCATCTGATTTAAGCCCCGTTCCTGCTTGATTTAGTTGGACCTTAGATGACTAGGATGATCCCTTTTATTTGGGATCTGGTGACTGATCAATTCTAGCCTGCAATGGGCATGATTATCAAGGGACTACAGAACTTTAAGCATCTGTATTTTAATGCTTAATGAAAATTAGAGCATCTAAAGCAGTTCTTCTTTTTCTTTTTATTTTTCTTTTTCAAAAGCAGGAGTATGACTGCATTCTTTTAGTTACTGGAATGATGTATCTGAGCAGAAGAACCATTTGATGGAAATTAAAAGGGGGACATGGAGAATAAAGTATGGTGCAATTCTGCAGCTAGGAAACAACTTTTCTTTTTCTTCTTAAATTCTTTCCTTCTCTTCAATTTCCTTCTTCTTTTTCTTACATTTAGTGTAAGGCATAGGAGAATAAAGTATGGTGCAATTCTGCAGCTAGGAAACAACTTTTTTTAAAAAATTCTTTCCTTCTCTTCAATTTCCTTTTTTCTTTTTCTTATATTTAGTGTAAGGCATATCATACAATATTATAATTTACTGGAAGTAAATTGGTAAAGCAGATCCAAATGGGTACAATCGATCAACTTATAGTGACCCAACCATATGTAAAGTTCTTATGTTTTGATAAAGGAAAAAATTCAATCTCAAGTGAAGCGGCAAGGCTTTTCTACACTCGGCGTATGCAAACGCCTAGGTCAAAGGGTGGCCACATCAGTGTCAGAAGTGATTTACACATGCCCCCAAAAAGTGAAAATCACTTTCGGCACTGATATTCCACCCGCTTGACCATCGGCGGACGTCGGTACAGGTTAGGGATCAGCGTATAAAATCCTCACGGCAAGTGAAGTCCTTCCTGTATTGGCTTCCATTGTGTTTGAACATATTATATCACTATTGTGAAGACCCTGCAAATTTAAACATATTACATCACTATTGTGTTTTCCCCATTTATATTGAGCAGGCGTCAAGCTTCTCAGATGCTCTCATCCTTGATATACCAGCTCTTTCAATCCATATGGTGGCCTTTGTGTGTGTGGGTCAGGTCCGGGCCTAACCTTATTAGGCCCGTGTCAGGGCCCATCATTGTTTATTACGGGCTCCGGCCTGAAAACCAGGAAAGGCTAACCTATTTTTAAAAGGGGACTTTCTATTGCCACCACAGTTTCTTTCAAGTCCACCTCACTTCCCTTCTCTTCTAAGTCGAGCTTAGTTTTTTCTAATTCCCTTTCTTACACTTCCCATAATGCCCTTAGAGCCCCCCCTTGCACACCTCATTCTCCACCGTAAGGGCCTTCCCACACCACATTTTTTTTCTAAATCCACCTCATCTTCTTCCCGACCAAACCGTAAGAAACCATCCACCTCATTTCTTTTTCCCAACCAAACCGTAAGAAACCCCACACCTCACCTCCTTCTCTTTCTCACCACATTCTCCTTCTCCCTCATTCTCTTCTTTCAATTTGCCACAGTTTTTGCACATTGCTCTCCTCCTCTCCCCCTACACATTCTCCCTACGTTTTTCAAAGTTAAAATGGCCCGTGGACGACGACAAGGCAGTGGGAGAAGAATCTCAACATCCACCCGAGGTAAGGAATGCAATGGGTTTTCATTTTTTGAAATGTGTTTTTTTTTCAAGAATTTTTTTTTTTTTTTTTGGGATTTTCCAACATCGTGTTCGGTAGGACCAGTTCGAGTAGGACTGGCCTGCTCGGCCAGGCTAATTGAGTATGACCTGCCCTACTCAGCCACCCTAGCCTAGCATACTAAGCATGCTCAGCTGGGGTGGCCGAGTGGGGCAGGCCATGCTCGGCTAGCTTGGCCGAGTAGACCAGTCCCACACAAATTCCACCTGTTGAACATAAAAAAATAAAAAAGTTTTTTTTTAAATATTGTAAATTATAAAAGATAAATTAAATACTATAAATAAAATTTTTGTATAAAATACTTAAAATATTTTTGAAAGATGACT